>JAOXYA010082559.1:0-11294 GCA_028565675.1 Sorex palustris
GTTAGGGAGGTTTATTCCTCCCATTTTCTTTTTCCCAAGAATTGCTTTAGCTATTTGTGGCAGAACCCTAGCTTTAATGAGAGGAAGTTCAGTGGTGCGGATCCCCCAATAGAAAGCTGGGAGCAGGGGTAGGTGTCTGGAAGCTGCTGTGAAGGCAACTGAGAAATCACTTATTTCTTTGTTTTTGAAGGAAGGAGGTTGTTGGAGGAGGAGTAAATAATCCAGGCTGATTACTCCTTCACCTACAATTCCTCTCACCAGCTTTCCCCTGCACCCCCATTCCCACCAGCTCCCCTTCTCCCAGAGAATGTGGGATGGAGGGTCATTTGGGGTTTAAAGCCCTGGGGATTGGCGGGGATTGGAATGAGTTTGCACAGTGAGAACTCGGGGTCTTGATGCTTCATTTCCTACCACCACCATTCAGAGGCCCCTGAAGTGAGATCACTGGGACCCTCAGGACCAGGGAGATTCCTGCAACCTGGACCTGCCTACCTGATGTGGGGCTCCATGACTCCCTGAGAAAAGTGTGACGAGCAGGAACTGGACCATCACTGGGGTTTTCGGAAAACTGCAGGGCCTCTGGGGAGTTGCAGAGATTTCATCTCTAAAGCTACTGCTCCCCTGTTTGTTCCAGAGTTTTTTGGCAAATAGAATTTAAGAAATTAAAATGGGAACCCCCTGACATCACTGCACCAGCTCTCCAGTTGGTTTCCCTGCCCATATCACTATCCCACATCCGAATTCTTTCTCCTAGGACTCTGGCACTTCTTGTCTGCTCTGATAGGAAATTCCTAGACTGCAGAGGAAGCCTCTTCATGCACCAGACAGCAGACAAACAAAAAGGACTTACACTTTCAAACGGGGGCCTGCTCAGGGCGGAGACTCAGGGCTGGAAAGTGCTGCATTTTAAAAACAATTTTTTTTTCAGTTAGGTCCTTTTATTATTCCAGTAGCCTCTTTAAAATGGGCCCTCAGACAACTAAAGCTGCATTTCCAAATTAATTAATATAAATTCCAAAATGCTAAGGTCTCTACAAGTTCAGAACATTTACAATGATGGTAGCACCGCACTGTAGCACTGTCCTCCCGTTGTTTGTTGATTTGCTCGAGTGAGCCCAGTAAGTCTCCATTTTGAGACTTGTTGTAACTGTGTTTGGCATATTGAATACGTCATGGGTAGCTTACTAGGCTTCGCCATGCAGGCGAGATACTCTCAGAAGCTTGCCAGGCTCTCCGAGTGGGGTGGAGGAATCAAACCAGGCTCAGCTGGGCCGGTTGCGCACAAGGCAAACGCCCTACCACTGTGCTATCGCTCCAGCCCACGATGATGGTATTCTAAATTATTATTAAAGGACTACTTTATTATATGGAAATATATTTATACACTCCTTAGAAGTTATATCTAAATATTCCTTATACAGTTTTGTCAATTGATTTACTAATGCTAATAAGCACTGAAATTATATAGTCTGTGATTTTTTTTACTTTTTAATTTAATTTTTATTAGTGAAACACCATAGGATACAGTTGTAGACTTAAAAAGTTTCATGCTTGGGTTTTAGTTATACAATGATCGAGTACCCATCCCTCCACCAGTGCCCATTTTCCACCACCAATGATCCCAGTAAACCTCACAATTTTCTTGTAATGTGCCTGATCACACCATCATACACCCCACCTGAGCTCAGCTGGGGTTGCTGCTTGATGGGCGGCAAGCCCTGCTGCATCTTTCCTGCTGGCTCCCACCTGGCAGGACCTGGATAGACTGACCTGCTCCCCGGGTCCTCAGAAGCCTGCAGCCACCCATTCTGTGAGCTGGGCAACACTATCTGGTGCAAGTCAGTCAAGCTTCCAGACTAAAGGGAAATCAACCAGGGGCCATGGGGTGGAAGTAGGGGAACACCCAACATATCCTGTGTGTGTCTGTGCCTGTCAATGTCAATATGTTCCAGGTGATACCAGCCTTTCCAGCTAGTACCACCCTGTACCAGGCATTGCCATCTGCAAAGGATCATTCCAGTCAAAATTTTGCTTCTAGGTCCGGTCTTGTAGAATAGTGTGTGCAGTTAAAGGTCTGATGGTGACTTACCGTACCTGTGACTCTTATGAGGGGAGACTGAGGACATGTCCATTTGCTACTCAATGTCAACCTTTTCCAGTCAGTGCTAGTAGGTGCCAACTTGTGCCAGTCAGTGACAGTCAGTGTCAACCTTGCCAGTACACATCAGTGTCAACAGAGAGCAGTTCTGGGCTAAGCAGTGCCAACCTGGACCACTCTGTGCCGGTTAGTGCCAGATGATGCCAGTCTTATCAGGACAATGAATATGCCCTTTTCTGATGCTTCATTAGAAAAATTAGTCAACTGGCCACTTGGTAGTTCATATCTCAGAGCTATGTCATTAGCAGCATCTCCCAAGATGCTTCTCCACCCGGCAAGTTGGACAAATGAAGCGGGTGTTCTCCAGATCTGTCTGAGTAATGTTCATTGCAGTAATTTTCCCATATGATGAAATAGTTCCGGCTTGCCTGTGCTCACTGATAAATCCTTTCCCCCTACACAGCTAATTCTTGGAGGTTCATCTTCTGGGAGATGCCACCTGGGCTCTAGATACGCCAAACGCAGTAACAAGTCTCACAATGTTACTGGGCCTGCTCAAGCAAATCGGTAAACAATGGGAGGACAGTGACAGTGACAGATTCTGTGACCACCAAGTGCCAACAGTACGATCAATATGCCATCACAATGTACCATCCCTCAAAATGCTTAAAACAGCTGTGGCTGTGGCTGCATGGTATAAGGGAGACACAATAGGCAGAGGGTATTAAACTCAATCCAAAAAGAGAGATGAGGAGTGGGAGAGATAGTCCAGGGACTCATACACATGCCTTGCATATGCCCCAGTTGGAGCCTGGGCACCACCTGTTCCCCTGTTCATCACCAACTATAGTTCTGGGAGGTTCCTGAGCACCACAAATGTGTTACAGATTAGCCACAGCAATGCAGAGCCTGAGAAGCACTACATCTTTGGGCCCTCACATGTTGTTTCTGGCCTAGCTGGTGAAGAATTGCTTGAGGCTCCAACCCCTCCCCCACAAATAATGGTGATATGAGCACTCCCCAGGCCTCTTCAGGGGGTTCATTCTGCTTTGCACACATGTCTGAGCTGCATAGACCAGGGTGTCATGGAACTTAAATAGCCTGCAAACCCTGCCCTGGACCAAACTAAGAATTTTTGTGGGGAAGGTAGTGGGTTTTTAGTTAGTTAGTTAGTTTTAATGAATAACTGTGAATTACAAAGTTATTCATAATTTAGTTTCAGGTGTACAATGTTTCAACACCACTTCCCTCCAACATTGTCCCTCAGTTTTCTTCCCACCCTCTTTTTTTCTCTCCCTGCCCCCACCCCTTTTAGGCACTGTGGTGTAAAATACTATCGTTGAAAGGTTATCATGAATGTGACTTTGCCTCCTTTCATTACCTAGGTCAGGTCCAAATAGTCCTCTATCATTCTTGTAGTGGTCCCTTCCCTGACCTGTCCCACCTCCCCACCACTGCCACCACCATCGCCCCCACCCAGTGACAAGCTTCCTACTGAAGACTAGTTCTCCTGATCTTCATTTCTATTACTTTGGGGATTTAGTTATTCCCCTACTTTATTTATATTCCACATATGAGTGAGATCATTCTGTGTGTCTTCCTCTCCTTTGGACTTATTTCACTCAGCATGATGCTCTCCAGATCCATTCATTTAACAGAAAATTGCATGACTTCATCTGGTATAATGGCTTGCAGTATTCCATTATGTGTATGACCATAATTTCTTTATCCAGTAATCTGTTCTTGGGCATTTGGGTTGTTTCCAGATTCCAGCTATTGTGAACAGCGCTGCAATGAACATATAAGTGTAGATAGCTTTTATGCATTATGTTTTGGGGCCCTTGGTGTTTATTCTCAGAATGGAATTGCTGGGTCATAAGGAAGCTGAAGGGACTGGAACAATAATAGAGCAAGTAGGGTGTTTGTCATGCATACAGTCAACCCAGGTTCAATCCTCAGCATCCCATATTAGCCTCCCACATACCTCCAGGAGTAATTCCTGAATGCAGAGTCAGGAGTAACCCCTGAGCATTGCCAGGTGTGACCCCCCAAAAAAGAAGAAAAAAAGGAAGCTCAATTTCTAGTTTTTTTGAGGACTATTTTCCAAAAAAGGCTGGACCAGTCAACATTCCCACATGCAGTAGGTTAATAAGGGACCCTCACCCCTGCATCCATGCCAGCACTTGCTTTTGTTCTTTTTAAAGTATTCCAGTCTCCATGGTGTTGCCACTCTCACTATTTTAACTTGCATTTACCTTATGATTAATGATATAAAGGATTTTTTTCATATGCCTCTTAGTCATCAGTATTTTTTGAGGTAGTTCCTGTTCATCTCTTCTCCCATTTTTTTCTAAGATAACTGCAAATCAAAAAGTAACTTGTCTAAAGGAAGTTCATCATTTAATTCTGTAGATTTTTCTCAAGTTCCTACTATAGGATAGCCTCTGTGTTGAAGACCTCTTGGGGAGTCTTGGCTATGAGATCATCAAATGTTTACTAAGCTCTGGGTCCAGGTAACACATTAGGGATATTATGAAGAGCAAAACACTCTCATTCCTTGGGGAATACAGTGTTTGAGAGGGAGAGGGCCTGAACACTCAGTGATGACCATGGACTCTTGAGCCATGACTGTGAACTCTGAGGTCTGCTTACATTCAGATTCACCCTGTAAACAGATCATCAGCTTCTGACAGGGGTACCTACAAGGCAGGCCTATAACTGCACTCTTTCCTTTGTGACTTACAACTTTTTTTTCTCCCACTGGCTTGATCGTAAAGTACAACTGATTGCTTTACAACACACAGGATGTGGCAACATAACTGTTACATTGTCAATGAATTTCCAACCAAGAGTATGAAGTTCTGGAGGTGTCAGAAATGATCTGCAATTTGGATTGCACTGGGGGAGCGAGACTTAATGCCTCTTACCCCCATGTAGTTTATGAGTCAGTTATATATAGCCACAAGTGCAGTGTGAGTTTCTGAGGAAATTTAGGGGCACGCAGTGGTGAGTCCTTGGGCAGGAATTTGACTGGATTAGAGGGGCTTTCCGGAGGGGTGACATCCAGGATGATGTTTTGTGGGATGGGTGGGCAAGCCCCAGTCAAAAGAAGTGGTGTAGTGGGTACTGAGCCTGAGCAGGGGCTATGGTCTGGGGTAGAACTCAAGAACAGGCCTGTGGATGGCAGAGTCTAGTTGGAAGCTAGAAATGGAGATGCTTTCCTTTTTCCACTTTTCGCTTCAACAGACATATAAATAACCTCTTTCAGATATGTAAGTAAGAATCAAAGGCAAAGGAAAGCAAAGATTGACTTAGGGACTGTGGAGCTTCTGTGAAAGACCAAGGAATAGAGAATAACAATTTACTGACCATTTAAGTACATCTCCATAGCCCCAGGGAAATTAGCCTCTTGTAGTGCAGCATGCATGAGTGCAGTGGGTCTGTTTGGGTTTGAATATACATTCACCTGGAATGTTGAGCAGAATTCTACATCCCAGAGCCAGGATTTCCAAACTGTAAAATGGAACGGATAGCAAGTCTCCTTAGAATGAGACTATGGGAAGATTAAATGAGATCACAAATACACAGCATGATCCAGTGTTGAGTCAAGGGTGCATATTCAAGAATAAGAGCAAGAAGCGTTTTCTTCAAGTGAATCTTAGTTATGAGAAGTGGCTGAAATGAGTGTGTTGGTGCCCAGAGGGTCCTGACCAAGCTTCAGTTCTGTTTTCCAGAAAGTCTCTGAAGTTTGGTTATAGAATTTGTTATATTTAGAGCTCTTTTGAGGCTGCTGTCCTGATGCATCTATGGGGGTGAGTTTCTGTCTCAATGTTATATTTTGTGCTCTACAAGAGTGTCTGCATAAGCCAGGGATGTGTGTCTGAATGCACCTGGGCAGCTAATTTCATGTCTCATAATATCCACATAATGATGGCAAACTGCATAATTTCAGTCCACATAGCAGCAAACTGTATGATTTCATTCTTTCTTTCTTTTTTGAGAAAGAAGGAAAGAGAAAGAGAGAAAGAAAGAAAGAAAGAAAGAAAGAGAAAGAAATCTGTGCCTTTATTAGAATGGTATTAGGCTTTAAATATACTGATTTTAGTAATCAAATTCATTATTTGTAATAAGAAATGACACTATAGAACTGTAATATGAACCCAGCAGTCTTTTCTTTTACTTTAACATAAAAAACAGAATGCAAGTAACAGAAAGCACTTAGCAGGCATCAGTTAATTCAAGACACTAGCTTCTTTGTTTCCAGAACACTTACAAAAAAATTTAAAAAATCATTGTGAAGGATCAGGGGGGTGGAAAAATTCATAACTGGAATTCCATGAGTATGTTTGCCAAGTCTTATGAGACAATTTTTTAAAAATTTATCCTTTACTTGGTCACTTTTTCCACAAAGTATAAAAAATATGAAATATAAGAAAAATTTACATTGCACACTTAGAAATGTACAACTCAAGCATTATAAAACTATTTATTTACATACTAAAAAATCCCATAAAATCTTAGATAATTCAATAATATACAGAATATTGAGGCACAGAAAGAACTAAAATCCAGTTCTTATATGTAAAATTCAAATATTCAATCTAAATGAAAACATAATTATTTTTCTCTCTACATTCACCTGTTGGTGTACTTATTAAAATATTCCCATGTAATTATTTTTGTCTTGTTATTTCAAGTCAGGTTTAAAACCTGGGTAGGGTCTGGCATGCAGTCCACTTGTATTCTATCTCTGGCATCCCAATGTGATCCCCCAGTTCATCACCAGGAGTAATTCCTGAGTACAGAGTCAAGAGTAATCCCTGAGCATTGCCAAGTGTGGCTCCAACAGCAAAATAAAATAAAATAAAACCACAAAACAAGCCATCCAGACAGAACAGGTAATCAGAAATATTACTTCTTCCCTACCTCCTTAACCCTAATAACCATGAAGCCAATTTTATGACATAAACCCAACATTGGATTGTGATGTCAAATACTAGGTCCAATTTCTTCATAATTCTTTTTAATAAAGTATACTTGGTAGAACTCAGGCACAGAAATGAGCATGGATCCTCCAAACCAAACTGCATACGGTATGTAATGACTGGCACATTTAATCCACTTTGCTCCATCTGTGTCATACTTGTTAAATTCTTTTACTAAATATGGGCAGATAAAACTATAACTCCCCTTTACTGCTTTAGCAACTTCCAAGGATGGCTCAGGAGGAATTCCCACTTCTCGGTTTCTTAGTAACTGCTGAATAAAATGCTATGTATCATCCTGTGATTGTAATGTGCTTAATAGAGCTGCCAAACGCATACCTTTCAGCCACAGGAATGACATGAGTGACACCATTTCCACTGTCTATTACTGCACCAGTGAACATCTGTTTTTGAGGTTCAAGATGAAGTTAAGACCAGAAGGACTTACACAGCAGTTTGAAAGCCTAGAACATTCAAGGGTTAAAACACTATTTCAGCAGTATACTTTCCGTTTTCTAGAGTATTCAGTGGGAGTTCAGTCAGAAGAAAATAATGATATCCGGGTTCTGCCCTTAAATATGCAGAGTTCACTTGTTCCATAAACCTTTATATCAAATCTCAATTTTCAAGTCTATGTAGATTCTAAGTATGATGGCTTCTATGACTTCATCACCATTGAAGAAATCTAGGTCATCAACACCTTTCATTACCTTCCTCTGAGCTTGATCATCCCTATTTGCTGATTCCTTAAGAGCAATACAGGACAGGATTATAAACTGTGGTTCTGTATTTCTAGCATATCTGAGTTTAGTATATTCCATTATACAGTCCACACACTGACTGATATTGAAGTCTTTGATATTCATTTTGAATTGATGTTTGCTAGGATATGAGATAGAGAACTGAGTTTATTGTTTTTCATGTGGCTGATTAGTTTTCCCAGCACCATTTGCTGAAGGGGCATTTGCTCTACTTCACACTCTTAATTCCTTTATTAGAGATCAGGCTAACCATATACTTAAGATTCTCTGGTTTCCAGTTTTCTAAAATGCAAACATATTTTCTTAAAGCAAGAAAGACCACATCAAAGTTGAAACATGACATAAAAGTAAAAACACAACAAATTTTTGTTTTAACTTAAAGAAAGAAAAAAGCTCAATGCAAAGGATAAGACCGTGTTCAGCAATCTAGAATGACAAAAAATGAAAAGATACTTGTAGGTGTTTTGAGCAGGATATCGCCCCTCCTGGTGGTCAAAATAGAAAACAAAGTTATACACTGCAGAAACAAATAGGTTAGGTTGTGAACCATCAATATGCTTGGCACTGTACTTAAATTTTACACTTTGACAAAGAACAATGGGTGTAGTTAATTGACATCCAGAATCCAGTTAAAGATACAATATTTACTACAATAATGTGAATGTAAGGTCACAATATTTATTTATGATAAACCCACTATGAAGCATTTTTAATATCAATGTTATTCAGTCTTTCAGTTTGTAAAGTTGTCTAAATGCTGTTACAGATCAATTTTGCTGAAACACTGTATGCACAATGTCCAGTAGATTTAAATTATTAAGATCTAAAAATCTCTTCCAAATTATTAGAGTATATACTTATTGCTGACATAATTAATTGATCCGATGAGTTGCATGTTACAAGAATCTGTTCCTTTGTTTTACTAACTAAACATTCTTGTTTAGCTAAAATCTCTTTGGGAGCTGCTCTTTGAATTTAGATATGAGTACATTGGAAACACAAGCTGATGCAATTGTGTGAAAATTTCTCTAGGGAAGAACATCTACAAAGCATGTATATCAAAATCTTAAATTATATTCAAGAACTTAAACCTAAATATTAATGCCAAAAGAATACTACAGCATTGTGAAAATAAAACAATTTTTAACTGGTTTAACATCATTTTGAGGAATCTCCCAAAGGTGCTCAGGAGACCAGAGGTCCATTTTTGGTGACAGCTAGTCTTGTTCAAAGCAAGAACCTGGGGATGTGGTACTGTTCAGGTCTTTCTGTGCCAGAGGCCACCAGGGATACCCTAGTGGTGCTTAGGAACCTCCAGAACCACCCCTGGTGATGCTTAAGGCCTCCAGAGCTATAATCAGCAGTGCTCAGAACTGAATCTGATGACAAGGACTGAATCTGATGCCAAGGATTGAACCTAAGTCCACGCATGCATGTGCCCTAACCCTGACTCAACATATTCATTTGAAATCATTTCTGAGGGCATGCTCTTGCACTCTTCTCTTGAAAGAAATGACTCTCAAGAATATAACTCATACACAAAATGTTAAAGCTATGATTATTTTGTCTACCTTGATTTTAAAATAATAATATTGATTTTATTATAGTATTTGGCTTCAAAATAAAACCTTCCCCCACACCCCATCCTAAAAATAGCATTATTTAAACGAATTCCTCTCTAGTCACATAAACCTGAAAAATATTAAGGCCACTTTAAAGCTCTCAATATATTCCACAGGACTTTAGAATATTTTTATGACAAACTAGGAGAAAGCATATGAAAAAAAAAGTTACATTTGATAAAGAATGGCCATCCAGAATACACAAAGAACTTTTAAAACACAACAATGCAAAGGGAAAAAAACACTGAAAATGTCCCAACGGGGCTGGAGAGATAGTACAGGGGTTAAAGCACTGACTTTACCGGTAGCTTACCCCATTCTGAGCCCCAGTACCCGCTTTGATCCCCAGAAGTGATCCCTGAGCACAGAGCGAGAAATAAGCCCTGAGAACTGCCAGGTTTGTCCCAAACTTCCCCGCCCCCCCAAGGAAAACTCATTTAAGAATTAACAAAAAGCTTAAGAGATACCTCACCAAAGATTCATGGATGCCAAACAGTGATATTAAAATATGTCTAGATCATGAGTGAAATACAAATTAAAACAACAGTGCCTCTTCTTAAAATGTTCAAAATCCAGAATAATAGGTTGGAGAGATAGTGTGGTGGGTAGGACTTTATCAGACAGCTGACCAGTTAATTCCCAGAACTCCATATGGTCCCCTGAGAACCACCAGGATACAATTCCTGAGCCTAGAACCAGGTGTAAGCCTTTAGCACGGCTGGGTCTGGCTCAAAATCCTAAATAAATAAGAAAATAAATAAATACAGAACACTGGTACCACCAAATTCTTGCAAGAATGTGGAGCAACAGGACTATTCAAACATTTATACATTTCTGGTATAAATGCACAATGGTATGATTGCATGCTGCAGTCATATTGGTTTCTTGTAATCTGTTCATATTCTTACCCTATGATCTAGCAGGGCTGGAGCGGTAGCACAGCGGTAAGGCGTTTGCCTTGCGCACAGCCAGCCCAGCACTGCTGAGTTGGATTCCTCCACCCCTCTCAGAGAGCCCAGCAAGCTACCGAGAGTATCTCGCCTGCACAGCAAAGCCTAGCAAGCTACCCGCGAGGTATTCAATGTGCCAAACACAGTAACAACAAGTCTCAAAATGGAGACGTTACTGGGCCCACTCGAGAAACTCGTAACAATGGGAGGACAGTGTTGTTTGTTTGACAGTATGATCTAGCAATCATACTTCTTAATATTTGCCTAGAGATGTTGCAAACTTAAGCTTGCACACTGCTGTTTGTAATTATTTTATTTATAATTACCCAGTCCTAAAAGTATTCTAGTTATCCTATGTAGGAGAATGGAAAAATTAAGCTAATGTATTCAAGCAACAAAATATTTTAGTGCTAGAATTAAATGTAATATCAAGTCATGAAAAGGTATGGAGAACTTTAAAATATATTTAAATATATTTTACAGATGGATTTAAATGAGAGAAACCAATCTGAAAAGGCAACATAATTCCAATTACATGATATTCTGGGAAAAGAAAAATTATGGATATAGTGATTTCTGGAAGAAAAAGATGATAGAAATTAAAGTACAAAGCACAGAGGGATTTTTATGGAAATGAAAATATTCTGGATGATATTAAAATATTGAATGTATATCACTATAGATTATATATACATTTGTCAGAGACACAAGCTTCAAGAATGAATTGTGGACTATGGGTGATTATGACATGTCAGTTTTATAAAAACTACAGCATTCTGGTGATAAGTGTTAAAATTAAGAGAAAGTTGGGGAAAGAACTATGCATGTATGCCATATAAGAATACAAGAATCCTGACATTTTAGTTCCTGAACTTGGG
>JAOXYA010082582.1:0-11293 GCA_028565675.1 Sorex palustris
CAAAAATCAGATGGGCTGGTCATGTAATGAGATTTAAAGACAACCGCTGGACTAGAGCTGTTACCGACTGGATTCCACGGGATGTCAAAAGACTGCATGGCCGTCCACCTACCAGATGGTCAGACTTCTTCATCAAGATCATGAATGATCGGTTTGAGGCTCTTCATGTCTAGGAATCACCATCCACTTCTCATTCCTAAACAGGAGCCAGCTTTTTGCCCAGTTTTTAAAACTCTACAAGTAATCACATTATCCATTCTTTCAGGACTAGCTTCTTTTACTCAACCACATGTTTTTAGGATTTACTTCTGTGGTGCCAGAATCCCAATTACCCAACCACAGATCCATCATCCTGGCATTGTCTATCCAGGTTGATGCAGTTTATGGAGATTTCCAGTGGCCAACCACATTCCAACAGGTTTCCCAGGTGCAGAAGCAAGAGAGACTACTGTAGAGAGCACAGGTAAGCTCCATCCGAGAGCGTGAAGCTGCTGTCCATCGGGCCCTGGCTCACTGTGTCCAGCTGGGTCTGCTAGATCCCAATGTTCCCATTCTGTGAGAAGCCTGCACAAATCCATGGATGTGGGTCCATTCAGGTGACACCATGCCAGAGCTCCCGTTGGTCTGAATCATCCTTCCAAGGTTCACTGGACTGCTGAGGAGAGCTAATTTACTAATACGATTCACCCCAGATGCAAGAGAGATGCAAATGGGGAGGCGTAGCACATGGAGGAAAGGAAATGACATACAGGAAAAAAAGGAATAATATATAGAAAACGGGCTGCTGAATCTCAGAGCACTCCTGTCTTGCTGGAGTGGCGCCTGATCTGTTGCCAAAGGCATCAGGTGCCTAGAGGCACTGACTTTGGAATTCCGTACCCGCTGGGAACTGGAACGCTGGCGAAGCAGCTAGGCAGAGGCCCTGCAGGCTCTGCCTCCCACTAGGGTCTAGGTCAACATTCCCAAAAGCCTTAAGTTTTCACTGCAGCATTTATTCTGTGGAGAGCATGCACACAGAGACCATCCAGGCCTGACCTGCTATTTGCCTTGGCTCTTTTCTTCTTTCATTGTATTTCATACTTTTGGAGCTGACTTCAAAAAGGAAAGATATCCCCACAGGGAGAGGCTCCAGAATAATCGCAGATTTGAAAGTCTCATCAAAGTCAGGGAGGGGTTCCACGTGACATCATCAAGTAAGGGTGGAGAAACACTGGCCACCAACTCGCTCCTCTGCTGTTCGTGTCCCACTTAACTCATTCTCAGTCTCTATACATCAGCTGATCAGTTTAGAAAAGGAAAGAATTGTCATGGTGTCTCTTCCTCAGTTCTTTATGCCCCACATAGATTTTCTAGAAGGTTTCTCCAAGCTTGAATCTGAGAAGCCAAATCTAGAAACAAGAAATGTCCCAAGATGTCCTTTATTTCCTTTTTGTTCTACTTTTTGTTTTTCCTTCTTTGATTTTGGGCCACATCCAGCAGAGCTATTCCCTGACCCATGCTCAGCAGTCACTGCCAGAGATCCTGTGGGTGGTGGCTGAGGGGACACGCAGTGCCTGGGATCCTTGGCACAGAAAGCGTGTGTATTAGTCCTGATCTATCAACCCAACCCAAGTTGTTTGATTTTTCTGTTGAGCTCCATTCCACTCCAAGCTTTGGTAACATGTGTGACTTAGAGGCATAATATCATCAATAATAATGATTTTTAAACAATCATAATGGTATAAAAAGCATACCCAAATGCTTGTATAAAAAATGGATGATCTGGTGCATGAGTCAGCCCTGGGAACTGGACACTGAAATTGTGCCACAGTCTGTGGTTCAATGAACACATGGCAGCACAACTATCAGCATGTCCTTCACCGTTTCATGGTAAAATCCTCAATACACTAAAAATCACCATCATCATCATCATCATCATCATCATCATCATCACAAGATGTTAAATGATCCCCAAAACTCCCACAGAGAACTGAACACCAAAATGACTTCTTAGTTCAAATCCTGGTCTGAAAAAAAAAAATCTGTGGTATATAGAGTCTAGCTAGAGTGGTGAGAATTCCTTGCAATAATGACTTGCACATCCAGTTCATCAGAACCTGAGCCTCAGCACCATGAAACAACTCACTAGTGTGGATCCTTCAGAATGCCAGAAGTCGATGCCCCCACTAGGAGGGAGGAGGGCAGAGGGGAGGGTACTGAGGAAGGCTCAGGCTGTTTTATTGTGGTGGCACAAACTTTAAGTGCTATTAAAGGTCTAGAGAGGAATATGTCAGAACTCTCAAGCAAGGCAGAAACAGCAGGGGAGAGACATGTAAAGAGATTCTATTCCAAGATACTGGCGTTTGCCCACACACTGACTCATCTCAAGTGACGCCAACAGGGGGTTTGTGGGCAGCATCTCCTCTTTGTTCAGGAAACCCTCAATTCTGCTCTGGCCTTTCAACTCTGCAGATAAAGTTGCTTACATTATTAAGACTATCCTCCTCCTGGACTTAAAGTCAACTAATCACAGAGGCTAATCACACTCACAAAATAACCTTTTAGGCAACAAGTAAACTTGACCATGGGAGAAAACTACCTGAAAACACCCTTCAGTGAATTTTATTTATTTGTTCATTCATTCATTCATTCATTTTGCAGTGGCAGGGGTCAAACCCAGTCTCATACACATAGATATGCACTATGCCACATCCCTGAACCATAGGAAAGGAATTCTAAAGCAAGGTAAGAGGGGACATTCAACTACCAAGTCAACTGCCAGGTCCAGAAGACACTCAGTACAAGACCCTCCCCACACGGTGGTGTCTGGGAGCCACACTATTTCAGGTGGGGCAAGAAGGCAGTCCTGAAGAAAAACTAAGCTAAGCAGGAAACAATGGCCACTATAGTGACTTCTAAAGAAATATAGAAAAAGGGGAACAATGGCAGAGCAGGGCTCTGCACAGAAAGGACGCACTCACGCTGCCAGTCTCTGATGGCTGACTCACTGTTTCCTCGATTGATTTCCAGGTACCCATATTTATTTTCCTTCTCCCTAATTATCCTATTACCCTTTTTGTTGCTTTGCTGCATGCCTTCATTTCCGTTTGCCTTCCTTATTTTTCTTTATGCCATCTTTCCTTGTTGAATAATTAATTCCCAGCACTTGGGCTATTCTGGTCTATTTTGCTTTGGTCTACTTTTTACAATTATTGGTCATGAATTTTCAAGTCTTAGTTTATTTTTTTTATTGGGGGGAAGGGAGGAAACATCCTGCCGTACTCAGGGCTTACTTCTGCAATGCTCAGAGGACCATATGGGGTCGTGGGAACGGCCAAGTCATTCACATGTAAGGCAAGTGCCCTGTCCACTGTACTGCCACTACAGCACCCAAGTCTTTGTTTAGCAAGCATTCCTTTAACTCAGTAGTAACCCTCATTCCCAGGATGCACTGCTCTGGAATTTGAATGAGGTCCTCTACAAGTTTATAGCCCCATCCCAGCCATAGTCTTTTAGGCATGCACTCATTAGCTTAACTGGGGGGTGAGGGTGGGTGGTTGGGGAGTGGTCCAGAAAAAGCTTTATCTCAGGAAGGTGTCAGGTGATAAAATGACACCCTGCAAAGACACAAAAGGAAGAGAAGCCCTGGGGAAAGGGCTCTGAGAAGTGCACTGTCATCATTTCTCTAAGCAAGGATTAAGTAAAGCTCGGTAAGTGTCCAGTTTCCATGTATTCTGAGGCTTAGGCTAAGCACTGGTACAGAGAGAATTTTGCTAATTTTCTTAGAAAAACCCTAGCAAGAGTCGCTGTCATGGATATAGAGAATAATATCACCATTGGTTTGGAGGTTTTAATGAAGAACTATTATCTCTGTTTTTGTTTTGGGTCACACCGGGCTGTGTTCAGGGCTTACTGTTGGCTCTGTGCTCAGTGATCACTTCTTATGGGGATCAAGGGACCATATGGGGCATCAGGAATCAAACCAGAGTCAGCTGATGCTGACAAGTGTCCTGTAGTATCTCTCTGGTCTATAAAAAACAATTATGAGTTTACTCATGAAAAAATAGCTAGAACTATGAGCTCATGCAAACTGTTTATATCTACTTTTGTAGTTTTGTTGTCTAAACTCTTTACCTAGCCTTACTTAAACATCAATATGAAAGTGGATTCAGAGCCAGCATGAAAAGAACCAAAGAACGGACCCGACCATCCTCACTTTCCCTGTGCTTCCTTCCAGGGAAAAGGAGAGACAAATGCAAGGCTTTACTAAGCAAAGGTTTGGGAATGGCTCCAAGGGTCACTTTCCATGTGGGAACTGAGGGTCCACCCCCAGCCCAGCAGAGTTCCCCACGCACCATAGGAAGAGGTTCTCAAGCAGAGCATCAAGCCAGGGTAGCCCCTGAGCTGTGGCCAAAGAAAACAAAAACGACAAAACCAAAAGATTAATAAGTAAAAAAGCAAAGATTCAAAGGCAGTGGTCAGGTCTGTATGCTACTCGGCTTCTTGCCAATGCCTACATGTTTTCTTGGAGGCAGAGCGCAAACATTCCTACAGAATGACACAGGAGGATTTTGCTAAATCGTGGAAGAGCTGGTCGAGCACCACTGTTAACTGATGCCACGGTACACTGAATCATCCCCATAAAACAGCCACTGTGGGGTGGAGTAGGGGTGGGGAATGAGTTCAAGGGGGGGATCATGGTGCTCAGGCCACTGTGAACAAACCCACACAGCATAGAGGAGGAGAGGCGGCCGGGTCCTCTGTGGCACTCGGGACACAATCCTGGACAATGAAACGTGGCTCTCCCTGCAGATACCTCCACGGTGAGGATGATTCTGAGGGCCAAAGGGAATATGTGACAAGTGTGCTGAACCCAGAGGCTCATTTATGTTGGCCCAGAG
Source organism: Sorex palustris (assembly GCA_028565675.1). NCBI lineage: Eukaryota > Metazoa > Chordata > Mammalia > Eulipotyphla > Soricidae > Sorex > Sorex palustris. The sequence continues at coordinate 4,881 of JAOXYA010082582.1, forward strand.
CTGGAAACTGCCCTTTGCAAGCCACAGTCAGGTGGAAGACCAGGTGCTAACAGCAGAACCATTCCATGAAATATCACAGAGCTGCCAAAAGTACTTAAGAAACTGGAGGGAAATATTCTACACAGACTACATTGGAGCCCAGAAAATCAAACACGCTGACCACAGCAGAGAAAACACAGGTCACATGCCCTCCTCTGAACAGTCTTTAAAAACAGAGCTCTTAGATGAAAAGGAAAGGAGGGATCAGGGAGCAGAAAGGACTTTGTCCCCGCATAAGGAATGTTCCAGAGCTCTCGAGATCATGGATAATGCCCTGGTGTGTCGGTCCTCGCAGTGTTGGGCTCGGAGGGAAACAACTGCATAAAGGCGTCTGACAGAGGCAGAGTTCCTGATCTTCAGAGAAAGTACAAGAGTAGAAATGAGGAAGCAGATTATTGTTCAGTGAGGGCAGGAGCACTGAGTGGGGCCTCTAGTGTGGCTTCTGACAGTGGCTTAACCCAGAGAGAGTGAGAAGAGCAGGGATCTGAGGAAGGACCTCAGGGCTGTTGCACAACCTCCTGTCTCATGTGGGTCCAGGCACCTCAGCACAGGCCAGCACAGGCACAGAAGAAGGCCGACACAGCAGTCCCCACGTGGCAGCCCAGCACCTCCCATCTGCCTCCTTCTCTCCTTATTCCTCTGCTTCAGGGGCCACTGACCTAGACTGTTAAGAAGCCAATCCAATTTTGGACTTTCTTACACCTGAAAAGGTGGGGAACAGCTCCTATATCCATCCCTCACTGCAGAGAAGCCCAATTCCCACAAAGCAGGTCATAGCAACACATTTTCATTTCATAAACTCTTACTTTAAACATGACCCAGCTCCAGCTCTTTAAACACACTTTTGTGCAGCCTCAAGAGATAGTACAGAGGGCAGGGCACTTGCCTTGCATGCGACCAACCCAGGTTTGATCCCTAGCACCCCATATGGTCCCGGAGCCCGGACCCGAGGGATCTCTGAGCACACAGTTAGGAGTAAGCCCTATGCACAGCTGGGTATAGCCCCCAGACAAAAGAAAACAAAATAAATATACACTTTTGGAACTGAGCTTCTGATGGCTGCAGTTCTGCCTGTCTGAGCATTTGAGGATGGGGGAGACTAAAAATAACCTGCAAGCTAACATTTGAGAATAGTCGAGATAAGTACCAGGAGGTTCACTCCATGGCTTGAAGGCCAGCCGCACATGCTAGGGAAAAAGGCAGCTCAGATATAGAAGGGAGCACCAAGTAAAGGGTGTTGGAAGGATCCTCCCAGAATGGGAGATGCATGCTGAAAGTAGACTATAGATCAAACATGATTGCCACTCAGTGCCTCTTCTGCAAACCTCAGCACCCAAAAGGAGAGAGAGAATAAAAGGGAATGGCCTGCCACAGAAGTGGGATTGCATGGGGGGTGGGGGGGATAAATACTGGGATCTATGGTGGTAGAGAATGGGCACTGGTGGAGGAATGGGTACTCGATCATTGTATAACTGAAACCCAAGTGCAAAAACTTATAAGTCTACAACTGTACCTCATGGTGTTTCACTAATAAAAATTTTTTTAAAAATGTTTCAAATAATAATAATAATAATAATCTGCAGGCATTCTCACAAAATGGTGTTGACCAATGTGATTACTCGGAAAGTCACCACCAAAAAGCAGTGTAAAAACAGTCTATTTCTTCTCACTAATCGCCGCTCCAAGTTCTGGTCAATGGGAGACTCAGGGACTCAGAGCAGCAAATACAGTGTTTGGGGAGCGAAGATAGGCCTGACTGCAGCAGTTCATGCTCTCACTGGGACTCACCAGCCCTCCCGCCCAGAAGACTTCTTGGGGAAGGGGAGCTGGATGTGGGGAGGGATCGTGGTAATGACTAGCCTGAGGCTTATGGAGCAAGTGTGCGGGAGAGCCTTGGAAAGCTGATGCCTAAGCTGTGGACAGGAAGCCTGACACTGAGCGCAGACAGGCCACCAGGGTTGGGTGCTCACTGCACCAGCTCTGGAGGGGAAGCATGCCAGCCGTGGGGCAGTAGTGATGACCCCAATGGTGCCTCCGGGTTGTGGACCCAACAGATGCCACGACTCCCTTGGCTGGGAGCACCTTCCCCAGGGTTGGGCTCTCTCAGCCTGGAGCAGGTTAGCACTCCTGGAGTATGCAGGGGAGGGGCCTTTGCATGTGGTTCTGGGATCATCCAAAATGCCGTGTTCCCAGTGACCTGAGTGCTGCCCACAGGGGCCTGGCGGGAGAGGGATCAGGGTGGATCTTGGTGAGCTGGAGGGAGGCCCAGGCCAGGGCAGCCTCTGCACTGGCTCAGGTATGGGTGGTGTGGGGTGGTGGGACTGGCAGGTGGAGCCCAAAAAGGGGCAGAAACGATGGAACTTTTGTTGTTGTTGTTGTTGTTGTTTGGGATTTTTTTGACAGGGGTCACACCCCAGCGATGCTCAGGGGTTACTCCTGCTCTGCTTTCAGGAGTCACACCTGGCAGTGCTGGGGGACCATATGGGATGCTGGGGATTGAACCCTGGTCAGTCGTGTGCAAGGCAAATGCCCTACCCGCTGTACTATCACACCAGCCCCTGATGAAGGAATTTTCAGTGAACTTCTGGGCAAAGAGCTGGGGAGGACTAGCCTGGACAATGCTGGACAAGGAGGACTGGGCAGGGCATCCGGCCAACTGGGAAAAGATAAAGAAGCAGAGCTGGCACTGTCCAAAGAACATGGGGTCAGGAGAGAAGCAGCTAAAAGAGCCTCAGTCACAGCAGAAGTCTTCTGAGCAGATGCCTTCAATGAAATTATTTCCTCAACAAATCACCCCAAAGCAGAAAATACCCTAAAACTTCACATGTAAAAATGTAGAATCCACATAATGAAGCAAATAATTGAGCTGAGGTGGGATGGGGGGGTTGCACTGGGGTCCGCTTGGTGCCTATGATTGATCACATGTGGTCACTCAGGAGACTCTTCTGGCTGTGGGTAGAGAGTGCAGTGGCCAGCGCCTGTGTACCAATGTCAAGTCTTGGTGTTCCCTGCTGGGTACATTCCAGGTTAAAGATACCTGTTTCCAATGTCTTTTTGCTCTGAAGAACAAACTTCTACAACAATTGTGGCCTGAGCTATGGCTGGAGGAAGTGTCCCCAAGCCTGGCAGTCCAGGACTTCAGTCCCATACTGGACCACAGAGCCAGTGAACTCTTGGCTCAGTCTGGTTTGGTTTCTTTCTCGCATTTATGCTCACGGCTTGGTTCTGCTCTCTTTTCCAGGAACTGGAAGTAATACACTAACTCTGTTTGGGGGTGCCTGCTCAGGCAGAAATCAATGGAGAAATGCCATCAGTGAAACAAGGTCTCCCCAAGCCGCAATAGAAGGAAAACCGCTAGGTGTCCATCTGAGTGTGGAGAGCTGGACTGAGGCATTTGTGAAAGGAATGAAGAAATGGATATCAGCCAGCCTCTGTGGGCCGGTAACCGAGGCCATGCCCACAGGTGCTCCCTGCACCCCCACACTTCCTTCTGTGTTACCAAGGAGTGAGTGGACATGTTAATGCAATGAAGCCACCCACAGCGGCAAGCTGCCGCTGGCTGTGCCCACAACACGGGCCGAAGCACCGCTCAGATGCTCCAGCTCCACAGGCAGAAGCAGGAGGTTGCCCACAGACGCCAGCCGCCCCCTCACAGGGCCCTTCTCTGCTCACACATGCCCATGACTCAGAAGAGGAAGCCTAGCCATGATCCGCATCCCTGAGCCAAGCCCAAATGGCTGGATGAAGTGACTGACGCTCAGTGTGCGGCTGCTGGCAAGGAAGCCTGCTGAACCCACACCTCCAACACCTCTGCCCCGGGAATGCAGCTCCTCCTGCAGACGCAGACCGCCACCCTGGGTCCTGATGTGTATGTGTTTCTTTCTCATTCAGATGAATCAAATCACAGTGAAAGCCAACTTTTCTGCCTCTCTCACAATAACAAGCCATATTTGGTGTCAGAAAAGCAGGGTTGTAAACGGTAGCTAAGAAGCAATCAAGTGAGAGTCTTTCTATTTACCTGCTGGGAGCCTGAGTCAGGGCAAAGACAAACCCAAGACATGCTGAGAATCAAACATGGGGGAGAAAAGGCAAATTAAAAAGGTGTAATAAGCTGCAAATCACTGGAATTAAGTCCCCAGTATAAAAAGTAATGCAGCATTGAGAGAAGAAAAATGGTGCCAGGAAATGTAACACAGAACCCCATGGCCAGCGACGTTCTCCCTGCCCCTGCCCCGAGTTCTGGCCCCTCTCACCAGAAGGGAGGCTCTGTCTCCCAGCATCCCGCCTGGGAACTGCCCTCCCCTGCCAGCCATCAACTAAAACACGCCAATCTAACTTCTCAAACCAGGTGTGTGGACCCCCAGCATCACCCCTGAATGTGTCCCTTACAGCATACCTTTAAAATCTCTAACCACAAAACCACACAGATGTTATCGCGACTGTGCGAAGAAGTTACTTCATCTATACCCTACAAATCTATACCCTACAATTAGTTAACCCATAGCCTATCCATAGCCCACAATAACACACAAAGACACATACAACATACATCAAGACACAGGAAAAAAACTACAAAATGCAAAGGTCATAATGGTAAAACAATGCAGAAACTCATGAGGCTTAGCGAGTGAAGTGGCTAGCCCAGATGAATCAAACAGTAATGACAAACTTTATAACCTCTGAAATAAGGAATTTAGAATGGAGCTTTTAAAGATGTGTAAGGAGCTCAAAGAAGCAATGGAACACACTGCTGCTAAAATGCAAAAGGATATGAGAGACAAAATGAGAAAAATGCAAATGAAAATACAAGCAGAATGACAGACCTAGAAAACTTGATAGGTAAAATGAAAAACTCAGTGGAAGGCCTCAGTAGCAGAGTAACAGCTGCTGAGGACAGAATCAGTGAGCTCCAAGATGAGGTGCAGAGAATCTATAGACAACAGCAAAGAACGAAAAGAAGCCTCAAAATAAAGCAACAGATATTAAGAGAAAATCAGGATGAAGCCAAGAGGAATAACATAAGAATCATTGAAGTTTCAGAGAGACAGGAAGAAAACCCTGATGAAGAAGCAAATGTCAAAGACATCATTGCTGAGATGTTCCTAGAGCTTAAGGGGTCATGCACACAGACTCAGGAGGCCCAAAGGGGAACAGCTCAAAGAAACCCAAATAGAAATACCCCAAGACACATCCTTATCAGAATGATGAAAACCATAGATAGAGATAAAATTCTGAATGCAGCAATATCAGAAATAGAGACAGAATTTGCAAACAAAGCAGCATCCTTAAGATTTATAGCACATGCTCTGGGGCAGTGTGCCCAGCAAGCAGCCACAGAAAACTGGGAGACTCCTCCTCAGTTAAAGTGCCCACATTAGCACCTAGGCAAGAGGGTGCTCCTGTGGGTTTAGAAGTGCACTGGAAGTAGAACTCTAAACTACGTCCGGCACCAATGCGGGCCCTTTCTCCACAGGTATGGTGGCGTGGTGGTGTGTGGGGGGGGGAGGGGCTCCCAGCAGCAGCATTTAATTTCCTTTCATAGTACTTTGGACTCACATCTCAACCTCCCTTATCTAATTCTTACGAGGACAGCCTGGCTATCCCAAACATACTAGGCCAATACTCCATTAGCCTATTCCAATCAAAATACTCCCCAAACTTACCAAAATAATGGTCAATACAAGAATCTGAACAAGCCTAATGTAAAAGAAAACATCCCCTGAAGCTTCACTAGAGGTCCCACATAAGTCACAGAGGGGCACAAAAGAGGAAGTTAGTATTCTTGAAAGGGGAAAAAGGAGACCACCATTGACTAAGCTCGCCCAGAATACTCCCTTGCAGTGAGAGGGGGACACTGCTAGTGAACTGGAGAGATACACCTCCATATTACCACAGCAACATGAGGAAACAGTACAACCCCCCACCACGAGGAATGGATGAAGAAAAGCGCCCTGAAACCTCAACAGGGAATTCCCACAAATACAATCTCTCCGATAAAGAATTCAGAGATGAAATGGTGAGGATGTTCAATGAGCTCAAAGAAACAGTGGAACAGGCATCCAGTAAATTAAAGGAGGACATGAAAGAAACAGTGGAATGGACAGCCAACAAAGTACAGGAAGAAATGAGAGCAGAAATAAGAAAGCTACAAAGAGAAGTGTCACTAATAAAGAATTCCGTAGATGAAATTAAAAACTTAGTGGGCTCCCTCAACAGTAGAATGACAACAGCCTGACAGAATCAGTGAGCTTAAAGATGAGCTGCAGAAAGCATACTGGCAACAACATACAATGGAAAAAAAGGCCCTCCCGTTGATCATCAATTTGCTCGAGCGGGCCCAGTAACGTCTCCATTGGAGACTTTGTTGTTACTGT
>JAOXYA010082588.1:0-11293 GCA_028565675.1 Sorex palustris
GTATAATTGAAACCCAAGCACAAAAATATGTAAGTCTGGAAAAAAAATAATAAAATAAAATGGTTTAATAAAAAAAAATTCTGGATTTCCTGGAGTGACATCTCCAAATTCTACAACAATTTTTTAAAAATTTTATCTTAGGCACTGTGATTTACCATATTGTTACTGATAGGGTTTCAAGCCAGCAACATCCCAACACCACACCTTCACCATTGGTGAAAGACACAATGATGTGTGCTTCTCTCCACTATTGTCTCGGGGTCCCTCCAACAACTCTCTCCAACTCATCCCGATTAGTTATTAGAAACAGTTTATAAGATAATATTTGTTTTTTACCTCTGGTCCCCACGCGTCTTCTAATGGAAGGCTCTTGTTAAACTCAGTCATTGACTTCCATGTCTGGGCTTCCCTCAAACAACCACTCTGTTGAAATATTTATATTATTTATTTATAATATTTATAATATTTGTTTATGTAGTGAGGTCAACAGTCATAGTGAGGTATGAAGTTGAACTCCTCAAACATCTGTCATTTTATAAACTAATTGTAAGTCAATACAATTTTCAATTTTTTCTTGGAGGGGATTTTGGGTCATACCTTAAGGTGCTCAGGAGTTACTCCTGGCTCTGTACTCAGGAATTACTCCTGGTGATGCTCAGGGGACCTTAGGGAAAGCTGAGAATTGGGTCTGGGTTGGCTGTGAGCAACGCAATTGCCTTATCGACTATACTATCTCTCTTGTTCTACACTTTTATTATTTTAAGTGTTTCCTATTTATTTCTAAGAATTTAATATATTTTGATGCTATGAAAATTGTACATTTAAAACATTTTGCTGTTTCAATGTTAGCTGGCATATAAAAAAATAACTGACTTTTGTATATTGATCTTGTTAGAACTTAAAAAATAATTTAACAATGTTTCCAGCTTCACTGGAATTTTAATCAACATAAAAATTGTGCAATGCAATATCATAATGTTAAATATATATTGTGAAGTGATTACCACAGTAAAGTTATTTAACATATATATCAACTCACATAGCTATTTTATTGAGATCACTTACAGTTCTCATCACATCATTACATATGATGAGAACTTAGCACCTCTTAGGTACATGATAATATTATCAATAGTTAACTTGTTATACTCTCTCAAAACCTATTCTACTTAGAACTGGACATTTGTACCTTTTGGCCAATTTTAGTTTCCCTCCTGCACTCCTTGTAAGCAAGAATCTATGTTATTTCTAGAAAGTTTTTTTTAATAAGTGAGGTCAGTTAGCACAAAAAACACAATATTTATTCACATTATGGAAAATGACAAAATTTCTACCTTGCATAGCTGAATATTCCATCATATACACAACATAAGAACTATGTCTCTCCAGACACATGATATTTGGGTTTTATTTCCATCTCTTAGTTATTGTAAATGATTTTTCAATGACCATGAAGGCACAAATATTTATTTAAGAGAGCAATTTCATTTTCTTTGGATATATACCCAGAAATAGAATTGCTGAGTGATATAAAAGGATTCTCTTGTTTCCACATTCTCACCAGCACTTGTTATTTTTTAAAATTTTATTTTAATCATCAGGATTTATAATATTGTTATTGATAGGTCTAATGCATACAATATTCCAATACCACACCCTCCTCCAGAGTATCCACTTCTCTCCAATATTGTCTCAGGGTCCCTCACTCAACATACCCTCACCCTGCTGTCCCTCCACCATGGTAGGATCAGTTTTGTAGACCAGTTCTCAAGTTCCATTGCCTTTGGCCATTTGCTGTTCCCTTCCTATTTTTTCTAATCTACATATGAGAGAGAGAGAGAGCATTCTTTATTTATCCTTATTCTGGCTAACTTCACTCAGCATGATACCCTATAGCTTCATCCACGTACCAGAATATTGCATCATTTTTTCCTTTTCTTATAGCTGGATTGTATTCCATTATATATATATGTATATATATACATGCACACACATACATATATATGCACACACATACATATTTCTTATCCAGTTGGACATTGGTTGGTTCTATATTTTGAGTACAGTGAATAGTGTTGCAATCAACATAAGAGTACAAATGTCTCTATGTTTTGTTTTGATTTGGGACCACAACTGGCAGTTATCAGGGCTTATTCCTGACTCTGCAATTATGAATCATTCATGGGGGCTCAGAGGACCATACTGGTTGCTGGGGGTCAAGCCTGGCTTAGCTGCATGCAAGGCAAATGTCCTCCCTGCTATACTATTGCTCCTGCCCCAAGTGTCTTTTTGGAATAGAAATTTTGGACCTTCAGGTAAATAAATGCCCAGAAGTGGAACTGCTGGATCATATGAAATTTTAATTATTAAGACTTGTTTAATTTTTATATGGGTTTGCATATTGTTTTCCAAAATAATTGAACCAGTTGACATTTCCAACAGTAGTGGATGAAGGTTTTTTTTTCAAGAAATTTGCCTTCAAAAATTTAATGAAACAAAAAGTACATTGTATGATTTATGATGTTTTCTTTTTTTATTATTATTAGTGAAACACCATGAGGTACAGTTGTAGAATTACAATTTGTTGTGCTTGGGTTTCGATTATACAATGAACTAATACCCATCCCTCCACGAGTGCCCATTTTCACTACCATGGATAATATCCCTCCCATCCCCATCCCTCCCATCCCACCCTGCTTCTGTAGCAGGGTGATCCCTTGTGTTCTCTCTCTCCTTTTGGGTGTTGTGGTGTGCAAAAGAGGCTTTGAGTGGCAAACATGTTCAGTCCATAGTCTACTTAAAGAAAAACATTTTAAACTTAATTCAAATGTAGAATGACTATGAATATTTGAAAGCTGTCAGATGGTAATATTGTCCTGCTAGTATAGTAGGTGGGCTGGAGCAATAGCACAGTGGGTAGGGCCTTTGCCTTGCATGCAGCAGACCTGGGTTTTATTCCTCTGCCCCTCTCGGACAGCCTGACAATTGACTGAGATTATCTCACCTGCACGGCAAAGCCTGGCAAGCTACATGTGACGTATTTGATATGCCAAAAACAGTAACAACAAGTCTCACAATTTGTTGTGAAACGTTACTGGTGCCCACTTGAGCAAATCGATGAACAATAGGACGACAGTGCTACAGTGCTAGTACAGTAGGATCTTTGATATAGTGTAAGTATAAAAAAGTGACATTCACGGGAATGGAGGATTGAAAAGGGCTGATCTAGATTTCAAAGGAAGGGAATATTGCTCTAGATTTCAGTATGATAGGAACTGGTAGAACATCACAGGCACTGGGTGCAAATAGCCAGAGGTATTAATTGCATAATTATTTCATGAGCTACTGATCACTATACTCATAATATAGGGGCCCCCGAGGTGGAGGTAGGAGAATAAGACTTGGATTTTATTCTGGAGAGAGTGGAGAACACTTTGAAGGATTCTAACAACTTCCAATTACTTTCTTTCACAGATATTAAATTTTTATTTTAAGGCTAAGATATATAAAGTATAGTATGGTATACTGAGTATATCCCAATATATCAGGAACAAATCACCTTAATAGTTCTTCTGTTATTTACTATAGAGATAATAATTGTAGTTCTTACCTAGGTTTGTTTCCTGTGACTTTTTCTTATTTTTTTAAAGGTTAAAGTTTCATTCCCTCCCACCAGTTTTTGTCTGGCTCTAATGAAGCTTTAGCCAAGTCCATTCATTTTTTAGGATCTCTCTTGAGCTTTTCTTCAAGGGAACTTGATGGGAATATCAGCAACAAGTCATTCCTGGCATGTTCTGCAGGCGTTGCCTTTAGAACGAACATTTGAGCCTTGAAATCACTGATTTTACTTATCAGAGTTGGGAATCTCTCTTTTTTCATGCTGAGAGGATGGCATAAAGCAGTGTGGCAGAAGGTATGGACTGTGGAAGGAGGCAGACATCTGGGTGAGGCAGGGATGCTGTACAGCTATTTGCTAAAGTTGAGGCTGTTGTGCAAGTGCTCGAAGTATTCCAAAAGGGCATCTTTCATGACAGTATAGGAAAAAATCTCAAGTTTATTTGGAAAATTTGAGACAGCTAAATTTGCTTACAAATTTAGTGCATCTTCCAACTAAGTCTGGTCAGTAATGGGAGAAAGTATGGAGAAAGGGAGAAATAGAGAGGGAGACAGAAGCCTAAACAGGAAAGAAGAGAGGAATGGGTTCCTAGGGTTACAAAACACGAGAGGGTTATGAGTAGGAGGTAAAGTAATGAGTTTATTGGATGAACAATATTTTAAAAACTTCTCTATATGATTTACTATTTGCTATAGTTTATTATCTTGTCAGTTATTCCTTAGCATGACCAGACTTAAAAGAGATTAGGTTATAGAAAATCTATATCTTTCTATGATGTGTTTCTACTTTAATGTCTTTAAGGAAGACTTATTTTCACAAATAAATATTTATTTTAAATATATACATTCATTAAATTACTCCACCAGTACAAATGTAAAGGATATTCTAGACCTTAAAATATTACATTAGTGGTGCCAGAGACATAGAATAATGGGAAAGGTGCTTGCCTTGCATTCATCTGACGATGGTTCAACTCCCTTCATCCCTGAGAACCACCAGGAATGGCCTCTGAGAGCAAAGCCAGGAGTATCTCTGCACATTACTGCGTGCAGGAGCCCAGTGTCTGATCCCTGGCATTGCATGATCCCTCGAGCAATGTGACCCCCAAGCACTGATGGGTGAGATTCTCAAATCCAAATAAAATTAAATGATGTATTTTAAATAATAAAAAATACAGTGTAGGCATAAATAGAGAGAAGATTTAGGTGGAGATTGAGGTACTCCTTCCCTTCAAATAGAAGGAGCGCTCAAGGGCTGTGTCAATCTGCTTCTGATTTGAGGGTAACAACGTTGAGGTGTCTATGTCTAATATGGATGCTAGATGTTTGAGGACAGTGTTGTAACTTTAGAAAGATGAAGTCGGGATAAAAGAGGAATTGAGCATTACTGAGAAGGACTGTAGGTCAGCCAAGTTCTGCAGCCGTAGTGGTTTCAATCTCCATAGAATTGTACATTCCTAAAACATTTAGCTGTCTCCCATTAAAGGGTAAGAAAGGCCTGGGTGTGGATTAATCCAGCTTGGCTTAACTCCTGTTCCCAGGACAACTGGAATGGAGGTACCTGGCACATTTGAGCAGACTGAACTAATACTCTCCCATCATAGGCAGCATGGGTTGAAATTCACAGAAGTCCTAGTCACAAGTGTATAAACTAGCAATGGACATAGATGTACTGTTTAGTCCTTTCCCCCCAGTATAAGTCCCCATAGCCAAATATACACTTAAAAAACAGAATGAAATTAGGTTCTCAAAGCAAACACTAAGGAACTTTAGTAGAAGGGTCTAGTTTCTAATTTCATCTCATTTGTTAAAGTAAACAGATCACATTAAGGATGGTTAAATAGAAAGCTAAAGAAAGTGGCCAACTGGTGTCTTAATTATCCTGAGGGATGAGAGGTCTGGAAAACTGATGACTCAGACTTGGTTTAGTAAATCAGCCAGTCTCTCCAAGGAGTGTCAGGACAGTGCTGACAAAGGACAGTGTGTGTGTGTGTGTGTGTGTGTGTGTGTGTGTGTGTGTGTGCGTAGGGGTGGGGGCACACATGTATGTAAGCACTGTAGCACTGTAGCACTGTTCTATTGTTCATCGATTTGCTCGAGCGGGCACCAGTAATATCTCATTTTGAGACTTGTTGTTACTGTTTTTGGCATGTCGAATACACCACAGGGAGTTTGCCAGGCTCTGCAAGGCAGGCAAGATACTCTCGGTAGCTTGCTGGGCTCTTCAAGAGGAATGGAGGAATTGAACCCGAGTTGGCCACATGCAAGGCAACACCCTAATTCTGTGCTATCACTACAGCCCACATGTATGTAAAACAGCCAAAAAGTAAGTTTCTCTGAGACATGGTCCTTTCATCATTTTAAGAGATTCTGCAGGAGTGAGTTAGAACCCTCATGTTTTTGTTTTGTTTTGTTTTTGCCAGAAATGTATATCTGGCACATAAGAACTTATAAGTCTTTCTTTTTTATTTTATTTATTTATTTAATCTTTGCTTTTTTGGACCACACCTGCTGATGAACAGGGTTTACTTTTGGTTCAGGCACTCAGGAATTACTCCTAGCAGTGCTTGGGGGACCATATGTGATGATGGGAATCGAATGCGGCTCAGCCATGTGCAAGGTAAACACCATATCCGCTGTGCTATCACTCCAGCCCCTAAGTCTTTCTTTTTTAAAGGAAGAACCATAGGGGCCAGAGCGACAGCACAGCGGGTAGGGCATTTGTCTTGCACACAGTCGACCGGGGTTCAATCCCTGGCATCCCATATGGTCCCCCAGCTACCACCAGGAGTGGTTCCTTAGTGTAGAGACAGGAGTAACCCCTGAGCATCACTGGGTGTGACCCAAAAGGCACGAAAAATAAAGGAAGAACTATAAAAACAAACAAAAAATAATTAAAGATAGAATTTCAGTAGCTGGATTTTATACGCATCAAAATTTTCTTTTGAAGTCATTACCTGTTATGCTGGGTGTATGTTCCAAGTAGAGAGAGGAGCCATGGTGATGCATGCTGGCAGGGAAAATTCTAGAACCTAAAGCAACCCAAAGGTATGAAGGCCTTTGAGATAGAGGGCTCATCTGTGGAGACGAAATGAAGAAATTCAGGTACTGAGCATGGCTGTTACCTGGAAGGAGAGGTTCCACTTGTGAAATAGAGACCATGCTGGAAATATCCAAAGAGCATTAGTAACTCCAAATTAACCCCAATGGTAACTACAAAGAACATGGCGGGCAGTGTGGGAAAACTATATATAAACTTACTTAGTAAAGGAAGAAGTAAACTTTGGCCTACAGCCCCCAGAGAGAAGTGTACTTTCTTGGTCTATGATGCACTTCCCCAAATCCCTGTTTGAGATACATATTTCCTCTTAAATATTCTATACCTTCCTGGCTGTCATCTCTCTGAGACATATCTTCTCATATTTTAAGGCTCCTTCTCCTAGTCTTGGAAAACAGTCTACATATCCCATCTGCCTAAATTGTGTACTTGTGCTCCGTCCACTCTGGAGAAGCCCCGTGTTTGAGCATTCTCTCTCTCTCTCTCTCTCTCTCTCTCTCTCTCTCTCTCTCTCTCTCTCTCACACACACACACACACACACACACACACTCTTGCTCTCTCTCCTCTCTTCCCCTCTCTCCCTCTCTTTTTCTCTCCTCTGTCTCCCTCCCTCATTCTCTGTCTCTCCCACTCTCTCTCTGTTCCCTCTCCCTCCCTCTATATATCTGCGCCTTATTTCCCAAATAAACTAATTTTACTTCACTGTTTCCCAAATAAACTTGTTTCATTTAAATAAACTTGTTTTACTTCAATATTTGTCTTCTGAAATTCTTTTCTGAGAGGGCAGTCAACATTCCTGGAAAGTCTGGGCAAGATTGAAGACTGACTTTCCTTTCCTGAAAACAGCAATCCCTTGTTCCAGCCTGAGTTGCAATGCTCCACAAGAAATGAAGTGGCAGAAGATAGTTTCCATGAGAGGCAGAATAAGTGGAATCTAGGTGCAATTTGAAGACCATCTTATGGGACAGGTGAGACACATAAAGTCTGTGTCCTTCACATGCTAATAGCAGACTCTCATCAGTCCTAAACTTCCCCCAAGCTATTCCCTGGGTAAAGAAGGTGGAAGCAAAGTGCTGGGAGCCATCCCCAGATGAGGAGGTCTGAAGCAGGGTCATTATGAGGATTAGAAAAAGAGAAATAAGAGTAAAAGCATGGGGTGAGGGGAATCATGGCCTCATAGACTGAGAACCCCCACTATCCTCCATGTACAATATGTATTGCTAAAATCCAATAATTATCAGAAGGATAAGAACACCATTCTTTGCTCAAATGACAAACAATCTTAATTTATCTGGGGTAGACTTTTACACATACTAGGGTCTTAGTATACTGGGAAAAACACCTTTGCAAGGGCCTTTCTCAAGAAGAGATTTTTCTGAGACAGGGCCAGCATTCTAAGTTGAAAGGTTCCATAAACTACCCTTCTTTTCTTTCTCACTTATCTACCCTTAGTTCCCTTTTGTGGCTGTGGTACCTCCCCTGCCCATTTCACATAAGTCACCAGGGAACCCTATGTTCCTCTCAAGTAGTAATCACATCTTCACTGGCAGTTGTGAATTATAAACCAAAAAAGGTGGGGAGGGAGTGGCTAGGGGAAGAATATTTTACTGCCTGCCAAGCTCTAGATGTTGCTTTCTTTTATTCTTTTTTTTTTTTTTTTGCTTTTTGGGTCACACCCGGCAATGCACAGCGGTTACTCCTGGCTCTGCACACTCAGGAGTTACTCCTGTTGGTGCTCAGGGGACCATATGGGATGTTGGGAATGGAACCTGGGTTGGCCGCGTGCAAGGCAAATGCCTTACCCATTGTGCTATCACTCCAGCCCCATATTCTTGAGGACAATTCAGCATAGAATTTTGATAATACGGCGCTTAAGTAAATAGCATGGTAAACTAGACAACATTGTTGAAACTCTTTGAAATTTTATTAAAATTTTATAATAAAGTTTTATAATAAGTCGGCTGCTCTTAATTCCCTGCCCTGGGCTGTGGTTTCATTTACACCAAGCAAGTGTCCCCCACAAAGCCATTGTGGGACCACAGAACTTGGCTGAGCACCTGGGCTGTGGTTGAGTTGGAGAATAGCAGGAGCATCCCTTCCCTCCAGACATAATTCTCAGGGGCTGGAATGATGGCATAGTGGGAAGGGCATTTGCCTTGCACGCGGCTGAACCAGGTTCGATTCCTGACATCCCATGCGGTCCCCTGAGCACCGCCAGGAGTGATTCCTGAGTACAGAGCCAGCTGGGTGTGACCCAAAAAGCAAAAAAAAAAAAAAAAAAAAAGAGAGAGAGAGAAAAAAAAAGAAAAAAGACTTCTCTTTCTGTTTGAATGGCATTTTATTTTTATCGATTGAGGTTCTGTTACAGTTCTTACAGTACTGTTAGTGATGGTTTCACATGAACAGAATTCCTGCACCACCCCAAGTCCCAGTGTTCTACCTCCCTTCCACAAGGATCCCAAATACTCTCTTTTACCATCCCCAACTCAGTTGTGTGGGCCAGGTCTCTTGCTTTGTCGCCTGCAGCCCTTGTGGCTCCTTGCATAAGTCCCACATATGAGAGATCATCCTGTGTCTGTCCTTCTCCTTCTGGCTGACTTCACTCAGCATGATACCCACTCGTTCAGATAGTCTTTATTTTTGAATATTTGCATTTGTTAATAATGATTAATATCTTTACCACTTCGTCTTTTTGAAATAAAAAATTATTTATAAAAATTAGGTTGGAACAATAGCACGGTGGGTAGGGCATTTGCCTTGTATGTGGCCGACCGGGATTCTATTCCTCCGTCCCTTTTGGGGAGACAGGCAAGCTACCGAGAGTATCCTGCCCGCACGGGCAGAGCCTGGAAAGCTCCCCGTGGTGGATTTGATATGCCAAAAACAGTAACAACAAGTCTCACAGTGGAGACTCGAGCAAATTGATAAACAACGGGACGACAGTGATACAGAGCAATAACAAATTATTTATAAATTATATTACTTCTCAATAGAATTTTATTTATTTATTTATTTATTAAAATCTGACAGAAAATCTGAGAGAACTAAGCACAGCCCAAATCAAAAGACACAGCCCATATATATTAGCATAAATGGTGCTGAAGCAGCTTCCCTAGAGGTACTTGGTTTATGTGAAATTATTCAAATGTGAGGGATACACCAATAACTATGTCTGTCAAAGTGGCTACTAGGTGTTGATGATATCTGAGATTTCAGGCTATTTTACCTTTCTTATATTTAGCATATATTTCTCTCTTTCTTCATTTTAATAGGGGCAGTGCATAATCTGGATTCCACAGGAATCCATTGTGACACAGTCTCTGAAATTTATCTGGTTGCTTAAACTCAGCTGATTCTAAGGTGCTTTTAAAAAGTTTGGCAGCCCTTGATCCAACACAAGGTTCCAACTGCCACAGAACATTCTACAACTGAGTCTTTGGCAGATGTTCTTCTAATCGCCCATGGACCCCTTTCAGTACTGAGATGTTTACAACCTATCAAGGTAGTCTTTTTCCTTTGGGATTAGGTTCTAGTTATGATTTTTCCACTCTGATAATAAATTAGAATCTTCTTCTCATAACCTTCTAATGCCTTCTAATACCTTATTGTTTCAGGTATTGGAGAAAATTAAAAAAACTGTATCATCACTTGGGGGATGAGTCTTATGAGCCATGTCAGGCTGTGTTACTTCTGGCTCTGTGCTTAGTGATCATTCTTAACAGTGTTCTTGTAACTGTGTGCAGTGCCAGGGTTCACACCAGTCTTACTATGTGCAAGGGTACCTTAGACTCTTGCTTGCTCCAGCCAGAAATCCAGATGAGATTTCTCACCTTAAACTTGAACACTTCTGAAATAAGCGTGCTACATTTGTATGGGACACTGAGTCCATGGATATTAATTTAAACTAAACCAGACATTCTGAGATACTGGATCACCAGATGACAAGTCAAGCTGCTGTGTATGAATATACTGACATAGGCCTTCTTATCTCTCCAGCACAATCTCTCTCTTTTGCAGTTGCACGTGGATATCCTCTAAAGCCAGTATGCCCAGTATGCTTGAGTTCAACAATTAAATAATGAGAAATTAAACACCAACAGTCTTTGAATGTTAAATTCATATGCAGTAGGTTGTCCATCATAATGACTCTTAAAGATTATTAGTTTTTAAGATATTACCATTAAAGATTATGGAGCATGTATACAATAGAATAATACTTGGCTTTAAGAAAAGATGAAATTATTCAATTTGCTGATATGTGGATGAATCTAGAGAGTATCACAATGAGTGAAGTTAATCAGAAGTAGAGAGATGGACATAGAATGATCTCATATGAGGGATATAGAGAAATGTAGTAGGGGAATAACAAATACCCAGAGGTGACAGAAACTGAGACTAGTTTTTGGTGTGAAACTTACTACAGAGAAAAGGGGAGATGCTGGGACAACTGGAGGGAAATGGACACTCTCACAGAGAATGTAGTGAGGTATTGTGTTAAGCAGGAAATCCTACCATTGCAATCATCAACTGTCCACTTTCCTCCCGTTGTTCATTGATTTGCTTGAGTGGGCCCAGTAACGTCTCCATTTTCAGACTTGTTGTTACTGTGTTTGGCATAT
>JAOXYA010082614.1:0-23360 GCA_028565675.1 Sorex palustris
TACTCCTGACTCTGCACTCAGGAATTACTCCTGGCGGTGCTCAGGGGACCATATGGGATGCTGGGAATCGAACCCGGCTTGGCTGCGTGCAAGGCAAATGCCCTACTCACTGTGCTATTGCTCCAGCCCCTGAGCTTCAGTTGTTATTCTTTGGGGGTCCCCTGAAGGGAGGATGGTCTTTGAAGTCTTAGGTTGTGTGCGTATTGGGCGGGGCATATATTTAAGATTTTTGAGGTCTAGCCTTTTTTGGGGGAAGTGGCACACACTCAGGGCTTACTCCTGGCTCTGTGCTTAGGGATCACTCCTGGTGGGGTTGAGGATATCCTGTATAGTGCTGGGGATCGAACCCAGCCTGAGTTTTGGCGATTTCATGCTGGCCTTAGCATTTCACTCTCCAAAGGCCACAGGTGGATGGCAGCTGGTGGCTCGGCCTGAGGGGCCCCGACCTTGGCCGTCCTCCCTCCCCTTCTTCGCTCGTGCACTGCAGTGTGTGCCAAGTGTGTGTATGGCCTGGTACCCCTCGAGGGGTCTCTGTGGAGCAACCCAGCAGGCCAGGCCAGGGGGAGCACTCAGGAGGAGTGGAAAGGAATTTTTGGGAGTCCATTCCTCTTTTCTCTGTCATCAGCAGCATTCCAAGGGGCAGCCAGCTGGGTGGGGTGGGAGGGGTTTGGTGCTTCTGACCTTGTACCAGAAATGGAGCCTGGGGGATTCTGGTGGGTCTAAGCCTCCTATGTTACCGTGAACCCCTGGGCGTGTTGCTGGCCTGCACCCTTCCCTGTCCTGGGAGCACTGTGGAGCATTTGCTTGTCGCCACTTCGGGTTTTTTTTTTTTTTTTGGCTTTTTTGGTCACACCCGGTGATGCACAGGAGTTATTCCTGGCTTTGCGCTCAGGAATTAACCCTGGCGGTGCTCAGGGGAGCATATGGGATGCTGGGAATTGAACCCGGGTCAGCCGTGTGCAAGACAAACACCCTACCGGCCGTGCTAGTAAGGAGGAAACAGACTCAGGGGCAAACTCTTTCCTTTGTTCCCGCACCTGGCGTGCCCAGGGGTTTACTCCTGCTGAGTCTTGGGGGTCCTACATGGTTCCAAAGTGAACCTGCAAGACAAGCACCTTGATGGTGCTGTTTCTCTGGTCCGTCTTTAATTAATAGGTGCTCCACACCTGCCATTCTTGGGGAGTTCCCGAACGTTCTGGCAATGTTCAGGGGTCATCAAAGCTCTGCCTGGTGGACAGCTGGTGGTGCCTGGGGTTTGTCGTGCCTGAGACAAAACTGGGACTGTGTGTGTGTTCTGCTCTGGAGCTATCTCCTTAGTCTCCTAAATGACTTATTGATTCATTGATTTTTGGGTATCCAGGGCATTGTGCTGGGAACTTGAGCTTTTCCTTTTCTCCTTTTTTTGTATTTTTGGGTACTCACAGGTGGTGCCTGTGATTCGAATCAGGGTCAGTTGGAAGCAGCTGCAGCGAGGCGAGCCCCTTTCCTCCTGCGCTCTCTGGTTGCCCTTCAGTCCTCGGCCCCTTTCCTGCTCAGTCCTCAAGGGTCACCGTGGGCTGTGATCTGCAAACTCTGGTTCTGGGAATCCCATCCAGACCCATCACTTCTGTGTTTTTTGGGGGTGGGGCCACACACAGCTGTGCCCAAGGCTTGTTCCTGGCTCTTGGGGTCCATATGGGGTTCCAGAGATTGAATTTGGGTTGGCCACGTGCATGGCAAGAGACTCACCACCCTGCGCTCTCTCGGGCCCCCGTTTCCATTGTTCCTTCTCCCTCTGCCTCCCCGTCCCTTTGTTGCTCTGGGGGTGTTGGGATTGCTGTGGGCTGCATACATGTGGGCGGTGCTCTCTGAGGTTTGCACTCCTGAGCCTGTGCGTGTGCTTGTCAAGGCTCACACTGTCCGTGGTGGTGCGTGGGGTATGACCGTGCTTGCTGGCAGTCACTGCTGGCTGTGGTGCGGTCACAGTGGCTGTGGCTCGCACACACCTGTGGGCCTGTGTGCTGAGTGGCGCTGGGTGGCGCTGGGCGGCGCTGGGCCTTGTAGGCGCACACCTTCCTGAGCCCATCTGCAGATATGGGGCAACCTGGGTGACATCTTTTTGTTTTTCTTTTGGGGTCTCACCCAGCTGTGCTCAGGGCTGACTCCTGGCTCTGTGCTTGTGGCTCAGGGGACCGTATGGGGGTGGGGCTGGGGAATGACCCAGGTCTGCTGTAGATGTCCTCCCTGCTGCGCTATTGCTCCAGCCCTGGGAATTGACATCTTGGTGCTCGAGTTTGCTCTTAGTGGCTGCGCTGTCCTCTGGGAAGGGGATTGTGTGCATGTGTATATGAGCATGTGTGACTATGTGTGTGTCTATGAGAATGTGTGACCATGTCTGTGTGTGAGTGTATACGAGCATGAGCATGTATGAGTATAAGTGTAAGTGACCGTGTGTGTGTGTATGAGCACGTTAAACATATGAGTATGTGTGAGTGTATATGAGAATACGGGGCCATGTGTGCATATATGTGTGTGTATATGAGCACGTGTGACCACATGAGAGTGAGTGTATGTGAGCATGTGTGACCGTGTACATGTGAGTATGAGCATGTATGGCCATGTGTGCTTATGTGTGTGCTTATATGAGCATGTGTGACCATGTGTGCGTGTGTATATAAGTATGTATGACCATGTGTGCTTATGTGTGTGCTTATGAGCATGTGTGAGTGTATATGAGCATGTGTGACCATGTGTGCTTGTGCATATAAGTATGTTTGACCATGTGTATGCGTGTGAGTGTGTATGAGCAAGTGTGTGTATATGAGCATGTGGGAGCGTGTGGGAGTGTGTGAATGTATGTGAGCATATATGACAGTGTTTGCGTGTGTGTGTGCGTGGAGAACTTGCACCCGACTTTGGGCCCAGAAGTCGCATGTGAATTATAGGCCGTAGGAGAGAGGCCCCTGTTCAGGCGTGACCCCAGCTTTGCTACTGCTGGTGCCTGAGCCGTGAGCTGGTGGTTCTGCATTGTCCCACCTGGGATCCAGGGCTGTGGGATGACGGGCCGGCCCTGAAGTTTGGAGCTTTGTGCCCGACCCTGCAACATGTGACTCAGGCCAGAGTCCGTGGCAGGAGCAGACCCTGAGTCTCCTTCCCCCAACCGACAGATCTGCTCTTGCTGGCCTGCTCAGGGCCGCTGGTGGCCGCATTCCAGCCTCTGTCAAGTGGACCCACTATCGCCCCGCACCCCCCTTCTCCTGGCTGAGACCTGACGGGGTGGGAGGATGGGGTGAGGGTGACAAGACACCGTTGGGTCTGTTTGGCCCCAGTGTTGCCCTAGTAGAGACCCTCTGCTCTGTGGGGTCTGGCTTCTGACACTTAATATACTCCTGCGCCTCAGGTCTGTCCCCTCCTCCCTGTCCTCCTCCCTCCCAACCTCTCACCCCATCTCCTCACCCCTGCCCCCTCTTGCCTCCTTCACCCTCGACCCCCCTCACTTCTAACGCACTCAAGCTCACCCCACAACCTGTACACGTCACTCCCGCTCCCCTCATCCCCACCGCCTCATACCTGCCCCCTCCTGTCTCCCCTCACTCCCACCCCTCACCCCTGCATCCCATACGGTCCCCCAAACCCCACCAGGATCAATCTGAGTGCAGAGCCAGGAGTAAGCCCTGAGCAACACTGGGTGGGGGGCCTGTGGGGACCCCGGAGCTAGAGCAGGATGCGGTAGGCAGGGGCTGTTTCCTGCATGGGGATCCCCGGTGCCCTCTGTCTGCTAGTTCCCTCTGGTTCTGTCCCCTGTCTGCTGACCTGTTCTCTGTCATCCTGAGCTAGGGCCCGGGGGTGGGGTGGGGTGGGGGGAGCCCGGGGCTGCTGCCTTGGTGACTGGGTTGGCCTGGCTCTGCCTGGCCCCTCCCTCACTCCTAGCAGAGCCCATGGCCACCCTGCGCCCAGCTTGTCCCCTGGGGAGGTGGGTGGGAGCTTTCTGTGCCACTTTGGATGCTTGGACCCTCAGAGAGAGAAGTTGGGGTGAGGCGGGGCTGGACTGAGCCCCGTCCTGGTTGTGCTGAGAACTCGACTTTCAGAGGCCCCTGGGGAGTGGCTGGAGGGGCCTCTTGAGGGAGGATTGAAAATTATCCCGAGGGGCTGGAGCGGGTGCACAAAGGCTGACCCGGGTTCCATTCCCAGCATCCCGTATGGTCCCCTGAGCACTACCAGGAGAGATTCCTGAGTGCAGAGCCAGGAGTAACCCCTGTGTATTGCCAGATGTGACCCCCCCAAAAAAAATTAGCCTGAGATATGGCACCCACGGGTCCACTGAGGCTGGGCCCAGCTGCTCTCACAGAAGAGGGAACTACTGGCTCCATCCCCAGGGCTGGTAGTTGGTTTTTACTTGATTTTTTTTACAGGGGGTTCTGTGCCCACCCCATGACTTGGGGTGACCGGTGGCAGTGCTGGGGAGCACACGGTGCCCGGGATTGAATCTGGGCATCCTGTGGCAAAGCATGTGTTCGTCCTTTTTTGGCCATGCCCAGCGGTGCTCGGGGCTTACTTGGGGATCACTCCAGGTGGTGTTCCTGGGACCATACAGGGTGTCAGAATCCAACCTGGGTGGGTGGTGTCTCCAGCATATGCCTCCCCAGCTGTGGAGGCTTGCTCAGTCCCATCTCCATGGGGAGTGCCCAGGTATTGGCTCCCCAAAGCTGCCATCGCGTTGTGTAGCTTAGCCGGGTTCGGAGACAGCTTGAGTTTCTTTCTTTTTTTTTTTTTTGTCTTTTTTGGGTCACACTTGGTGATGCTCAGGTGTTACTCCCGGCTCTGCACTCAGGAATTACTACTGGCGGTGTTCGGGGGACCATAAGGGATGCCGGGGATTGAACCCTTTGGGCCTCATGCAAGGCAAATGCCCTACCCACTGCTGTGTTTCTCCACAGGCTGTGGGGCTGGAGATGGCTGTGGGGCTGAGAACAAGCTTTCCGGGGCGGGGAAGGTCCCAGGTTTGATGTCTGGTACCACCTGAGCACCACTGAGCAAGGCCCCAAAATGAAATGGAATTTTATTTATTTTTCTAATGGAGAGGGTTGGGCTCCACCCAGCAGAGTTCAGGGCTTTCTCCTGGCTCTGCACCCAGAGATCACTTCTGACAGGCTCGGGGGACCATACCGGGGTCAGGGGTTGAACGGATACGATCACTCCAGCCCCAGGAAGTGAAATTTTATAATGAAGAAAGGAGAGGTGTGGGAGATCGTACCGCAGGTCACACTGGGGGAAGTTGTGTCAGGCACTCGTTCGGTCTGTTCCTCAGGAAGTGTGGTTCTAGGATCGGGGGTGTGTGTCTGGGTGTCTGGCTGTGAGTCCCCTTTGGGGGGGATGGTGAGTTGGTGAATGCGTGTGCAGGGGTGTGCAGAACCTTGTTAGCTAAGCTGCTCTCTGCCGTCAGCCCCAGCTGTGTTTTTTTTCCTTTGGGGTGGGGGTGAGGATTGGGCTAGATGCCCAGTGTTTCGGACACTGCCTCCTGGCTCTGTGCTCAGGGGTTACTCCAGGTGGAACTTTCCAGTGCTGGGGATTCGATCCCGGTTGGCCGTGTGCCACAGCCCTTGTACCCTCTGCCCCCAAAGCATGTTTCAGTGGTTCTGACCTTGACCTGTGTCTGAGTAACCCTTTGGGCGGGTTGCTTACTGGAGCTCTGGGTGCTGTCAATGGTGCACCCTGACTCTCCAGTGAGGGACACGCTCTGGCCTCGTGGTCTCGCCCACTGTCCAGGTCAGGCCACCTGCCTGCTGTCTGACCTGGCTTTGCCACTAAGGGCCAGCTTGTGGCTAACAGTGTCATCAGCCTGCCTCGAGTCTGGGGTCTCCTCATGCTTCAGCACCCAGCGTGGTTGTCCCCACTCAATCCCTGGCCTGTGTCCCAGCCTTGGGGATCACTCGGGAACAGCTCTGTGCAGGGCGGGATCCAGAGCAAGGCCAGAGGAGGCAGGAGGGTGGCATGTGACTGGCTAGAGTTCCGTCTCCAGTATCTTGTAGGGATCTTGTAGGGTCCCTCGAGTCTCCCAGAAGTGATCCCTGAGTGCATAGCCGGGTGCAGCCCTGAGCGCTGCCAGAATGCCTCGTGCACCCTCCCCCTCCCCACAGACCGAGGTCCTAGCTCTGCAGGCTGCCTCTGGAGCAGGAAGGGTGGACAGGGATGTAGAACTGGTCGGAAGTGCCCCCAGGTACAGCAGCTGCTGCGCTTCCCTTCCCCTGACTCTCCTTCCCCCGGACCTGGACCCGGCCGAGGCTCTAACCAGGTTCTGGGTATCTTTCACCCCACCAAAAAAAAAAAAAGTTTTTGCTGTGTAGTTGGTCTTTTTTTTTTTCTTTTCTTTTTGGGTCACACCCAGCGATGCACAGGGGTTACTCCTGGCTTATGTACTCAAGAATTACTCCTGGACAGTGCTCAGGGGACCTTATGGGATACTGGGAATCGAACCCAGGTCGGCTGCGTGCAAGGCAACAGCCCTCCCTGCTGTGCTATCGCTCCAGTCCTTGCTGTGTATCTGGGGGGAGAGATGTGGCTTTTTTCATCTCATCGGAGAGCCCCTTGATTGAAGGTCTGTGGCCTCACCTGTGGGGCCGAAGCTTTCTTTGGCTCAGGCCAGATGGAGCCTGGAGTGAGGAAAGTGCCCAGAGGGGCATTGGGGGGGTTCCCTGTGGTGTCCATGTGTGGAGGCCTCAGTGCCCGCAGTTCCTCCATGTCCTCCCGGCCTGCGTCTGCCCTGGCCTGAGCCCGGCTCTCTCTTCTTTCTGTCCCAGGTCCGGACGCTGTTCGTCAGTGGCCTCCCTGCGGATGTCAGGCCCAGGGAACTCTACCTCCTCTTCAGGCCCTTCCAGGTGAGTGAGGGCCTGGGGGCGGGCTGGGAGACTAGGTGGGCTGAGTTGGGACCCCCGGGCCCCAGAGGGCGCTCATGTCTGTTCCCGTCCCAGTCACTAAGCCCCATCGCAACGGGCTGTCAGGAGCTATGATGGTCTGGCTGTGAAGACTTAGGGGGGCACCATATTCACATCCCCCAGTTTTGTTTTTGCTTTTTGGGTGTGAATATGGAGCCCCCCTAATTCTTTGGAGATGCACAGGGGTTACTCCTGGCTCATGCACTCAGGAATTACTCCTGGCGGTGCTCAGGGGACCACGTGGGATGCTGGGAATCGAACCCGGGTCGGCTGCATGCAAGGCAAATGCCCTACCCGTTGTGCTATCACTCCAGCCCCCACATCTCCCAGTTTTTATTCGTCCTGCTGTGTGGGCCTCCAGGTGCCCCCGCACAGGGGAGAGTACGGGGATGGGGTGCAGCTGACGGGAACCCCTCTCTCTGCAGGGCTACGAAGGCTTCCTCATCAGGTTCATCTCCAGACAGGTAACTGTCCTCCCCGCGCTTCTTCCTTCCAGCTCAGTCCAGTCTCAGCCTGGCCCTGCTCCGGAGAGTCAGGGGTTGGCCTCTCCTTAGCCGTGAGGCACTTCCGTGGCTTCTCACGGGACAGATGTCCCTTGCAGGTCTGAGGCCATTGTCCATTGTCAGGGGGTGGCCTGAACCACAAAGGGAGAATGAAAGAAATGAAATCCCTGTAGCCCCAGCCCGTGTGCCCCAGCCCTTGGAGCTGTCTCTTCCCAACCCCTGGGTCTTTTTGTTGTTGGTTTGGGTTTGGGGGCAGTGCTCCTGGCTCTGTGCTTGGGGATCATACGGGATGCCGGGGATCATACATACCCAGGCTGGCCGCATGCGAAGCAGCAGCCCTCCCTGCTGTCCCGTCACTCTGGCCTTGAGGCTCTTTGCCCTTTTTGCCCATGGTGTGGTATTTGGGTGGGAATCTTCAGCTCTGTGCACCAAGACTCTTTCTCTACCAGTTGAATATGGGGGTGTGGGCAGGAGTTGTGGGGCTTTCTGCCCTTCTCTGTTGTGAACTCTGTCGAGCTCTGCAGGGAGCCGTGGTGCCTGGTCTGGGCTGTGGGCGAGACAGGAGGTTTTCTCTCTCCCAAACTAGCCTATCGGTTTTGTGGTCTTCGACAGCCGGGTGAGAGCCGAAGTGGCCAAGAATGCCTTGAATGTGAGTAGAGCAGACCTCTCGAGGGGTCCCCGTCCCTCTGCAGAGCTGCCCCAGGACAGACCCTGCAGGTGGCCTCCCCCGGCCTCCCTGTCTGCTGGACTCTGCCGCTTGCCAGGCCTGAGGCCTCCCCTGCAGGTGAGCAAGTCTCCTTCCTTCCTCTGCTTCTTCTCAGGGCATCTGCTTTGATCCCGAGAACCCACAGACCCTGAAGCTAGAGTTTGCCAAAGCCAATACCAAGATGGCCAAGAGTAAGCTGAAGGGCACACCAAACCCTAGCAGCACCCACCCTGCCCTCGGTGCACACGGCACCACCCGCGACCCCTGTGAGTGGCAATGGTGTGACCTGGGACTGCGGACGGGTGTCAGGTGGTGGGTGTCTGTTCAGTCCCTCTCCCAGGGGGCCTTCTCTCTCTGTCTGGGCTGCATGACGGGGCCTCCTCGCCCTACTGCCCTCCAATTCCCGCGCTTCTGCATCACCAGCTGCATTCACAGAGTGTGTTGGGAATGGAGGGTATGTGTGTGTACAAGGCTCCTGTGTGTATGTGTGAGTTTGTGTGTACAAGGCTCCTTTATGTGTGTGTGTGTATGTTCATGTGTACAAGGCTCCTCTGTGTGTGTGTACAGGGCTCCTGTATGTGTGTACAGGATTCCTGTGTGTGTGTGTGTGTACAGGCTCCTGTGCGTATGTGTCTGTGTGTGTACAGGGTTCCTCTGTGTGTGTGTGTGTGTGTGTGTGTGTGTACAGGGCTCCAGTGTGTGTGTGTTTGTGTGTGTGTGTACAGGGCTCCTGTGTGTGTGTGTGTGTGTGTGTGTGTGTGTATACAGGGCTCCTGTGTATGTATACAGGGCTCCTGTGTGTGTTTGTGTGTGTGTGCACCTGTGTGTGTACAGGGCTCCAGTTTGTGTGGTGTGTGTGTGCACATGTGTGTACACGGCTCCAGTGTGTGTGTGTGTGTGTGTGTGTGTGTGTGCGCGCACGCACGTGTGTGCATGTGAGCACCTGCACACACACCTCCTCTCTCGGGACTCCCCTGAGTGGCCTCTGCACCCCGTCTCAAGCTGGGAGCCCAGCGTCCTCACAGGCTCTTGTATCTGCAGATGACCTGATAGGGGCTACCCTGATCTCCACATCCCCCTACGCCTGGACCCCCTATCACCTGTACACCACAGAGCTGGCCCCCGCCATCTCCCACACCTCATTACCCTACCCAGCGGGCACTGCCACCACCACTGCTGCTGCCCTGCACACACAGGTGAGCTCTGACACATGGGGGAGTCGGGACTCTGTTGTCCCTCCATGCTGACACCCCCTTTCTTGGAGTAGAAAGGGGCACAAAGCTGGTGGGGAGGAGGCCTGGACTTGTGTGTGCTCACACCCAGCCCTCCTGTGGCCTGAGGCCTCTGTGCAGGGGTTGTGGGAAACTCTGGGCACTCTACCCGGGCCAGTGAGGAGAGGTGCTGGTATGCCGGGTCATGCTGCTGCTGCATGTTAGCATGCCAGGACACGCTGTTTGAGCACGTCTCATGTTTGTGGGGCGTCACTGCTGTTCTCAGCATGGGAGAAGTGGGGTCCATCCTTCAGGAGGTTTGGAAGGGGCTCCGGGACTGCAGAGAGGACCAGCCCAGCACAGGGCAGGGGCGGAGGGGAGTGAGGGTCTGGAGCTACCGGGGCTCAGTCCCCTTGGCTTCTGGAACCCAAGAAGACGGAGAGTTGTTCTTTGAGCAGGGAGGTGAACCCAGAAATGGTTCCTCCACTAAAGCTGTGGAACACCAGGAAGCCCTGAAGCCTGGCGCACTGGTCAGCTAGTTTCCGAATTCCGTCCAAGATGAGGTCAGTGATCTCCTTGTCAGTGGTGTAGTGGCCATGGACATAGTTATTGGCAGCATCTCCCTTGCCTGTGATGAGCTGCTCAGGGTGGAAGAGCTGGCGGTAAGTGCCAGTGCGAGTTTCATCAATGACTGTGGGCTCCAAGTCTACAAACACTGCCCTGGGCACATGCTTGCCAGTGCCTGTTTCACAGAAGGTGTTGAAGGAGTCATCTCCTCCCCCAGTGGTCTTGTCACTGGGCATCTGGCCATCGGGCTGGATGCCGTGTTCCAGGCAGTAGAGCTTCCAGCAGGCATTGCCAATCTGGACACCAGCCTGGCCAACGTGGATGGAGATGCACTCATGCATGATGAGGACTTGCTGGTTTCTGGTTCAGAGTCGAGGGTCTCCCACTAGCAGTCTACCAAGGAGTCAGGAGGAGAAGCAGTGAGCTCCTTGGGCCCTTTTTTGTTTGTTTGTTTTTATGCCCCACTTGGTGATGCTTGGGTTTTACTCCTGACCCTGTCTCAGGGACCACTCCTGGTGGATACTGGGGTGCCAGGGATTGAACCTGGATCAGTGGATGCAAGGCCAGTGCCTTAACCCCAGTGCTCTTTGGAGTTCATAGAACGTAATATAACTTAACATTTTCTGAAATGCTTCACACTAGAGTTGCTATACTTTTTTTTATATAAAGTTGTTCACAATGGTTCATTACAGTTAATATTCAAACACCAATCCCATCCCCATGCACCTTTGCACCAGCATAAGAGGAAAGTGTGTGAAGATTGTTGTATTTCATCCTGGAGCCATTTAAGCCCCTGTAAGAGAATGCAAGCATGTATGTTAAACCCAAACAAGTCTGTGATACTTTTGGTACATTGGTGGGCTAGAGTCTAAGAGGTCCAGGACATTCTATGTCGCTCTCTCCTGGGAGCTTTATTTCATAGTCTCTGGGTCTTGGCCATTGATGAGATTCTATGGCGCCAGGGGCAGTTTGTGGGTGTGACTGCCAAGCTACTGGAAAACTGGGGACCTGGGGGAAGGAGGCCCAGTCCTGTTCCCAGTGAGCTTGGAGATCTCAGTCACGGGCCCCACGTACCTGGGTTTTTCTGCAGGTTCCCCTATAGGTGAGTCTCATCCGAGCCCGTGGAGAGCAGCCCTGGGCATGGCTGTATGGTTGGTTGGGTTTTGGAGGTTTCAGGTTGCCGGGGTTCTGCTAGGCTGGGAGGGAAACTCAACCCGCCCCACTTCAAGTTGCCCCAGCGAAGACAGCCTGGCATGGGGTCAGGACCGAATTGCTACTCTCTTGATCTTTGTTTGAAAGATATTCTGTTTTGATTTTGGGGCCTATCAGACAGTACTCAGAGGTTACTCCTGGCTCTGTGCTCAGGGATCACTCCTGGCAGTGCTCGGAGAACCATATGTGTTGCCAGGAATTGGATCCCGGTTGGTCACATGCAAGCAGCAGGTTACCTGCTGTGCTGTGGCTCCCACCCCTCCTTGCACCCTTGACCCTGTGGGAAGCGGGCTGGGCCTTGCTCTCCTGGCGTGGGATGGACAGTGACGCCTGGAGGTGACCGCCTGGCCGCTGCCCATCAGGGAGCCCCTGGAGCTCGCTCCTGATGCCGCCTCTCCTGCAGGCACGCTGGTGCCCGACCTCTGACAGCACCCAGCAAGGCTGGAAGTTTCACCAGTTCTGCTAGTGTTGTGGTGAGTGCCAGCATAGTACCAGCCTGCACGGGCTCCGCTCCTCTCTGCTCCCCGCCCCTTCTCTGGTCAGCTCACAGCCCCTGTCCCTTCCCCCCTCCCCTGCAGGTGCCTTCAGGCCACTCTGCCCAGTGCCTCCAGGGAAGAAACCAGCAGCCCCGGTGCCCCCAGGGAGCCTGTGGAAAGCTCCTTCCGTCTGGTCCGAATCTCAGTGGACTGTCCTGTCCCCTCCCCTACCTCTAAGCTCTTCCACAAGGCCGTTCTGGAGGGGTCCAAGGCCTGCTTTGGAGCCCACCTCACGGGGACAGGCTCATGGTTCCCTCTTCTGGCATTAGCATGACAGTCACCTCGTGTGTGCATGAGTACAGGGTTCTCACCACGTGTCATCTGGCAGCAGGTCCCACCTTCATCCTGCATCCCTGCACCATGAGCATCCCTGTCCCATGCCCCTCCTTCCAGGGATAGGCCCTGCAGCTGGCCTAACTGGTACCCCCCCTCTTTCCCCCACTCCCACCCCACTTGCAGGCTGAGCAGGAGCCGAGATGGTGTTTGCTTTTCATTTCCTCCTCCTAGGGGCCACGCTGACAGGAAGCATCCGGTCACTCACTCCCTCTTGCGCATCCTACCGCGATGGACCTCACCCCTGTCTGGTTATTATTTCCATACTTCACAACCAACCAGAAAGCAAGCATTTTTTGGTACCCTGTGTAGCAAACTGGATGTGTATCCTGAAGGGTTTTTCATGTGCAATTAATCAATTATTGAAGAGACCTCATTCCCTTGTCAGATAAGTTTAATGTTTCCCTTGAGGCGTGAAGAAGAAAAGGGCTTCCGTTCTCTGGCAGCGAGCCTTTTGTTTAAGGAAGGTGAAGGGAAAGTCGTGCCGTTTCCTCTTGCAAGTGCATCAGTGCTTGCTTGGCCACGGTGCGGTGGCTGTCTGGGAGCTACTGTCCCCCGTGAGAATGTCAAAGTGGGTAATAACTGAAATGCAAAATAAAAAACTATCCAGACTACCAGCACTTTTTTTGTTTGTTTCTCCAAAATTTTAAATTACAGGGCCAGCCAGATATTCTGATAAGAAATTTGCTTTTCCGGGGCTGGAGCAATAGTACAGCGGGTAGAGCGTTTGCCTAGCACGCAGTTGACCTGGGTTCGATTCCCAGCATCCCATATGGTCCCCCGTGCACCGCCAAGAGTAATTCCTGAGTGCATGAACCAGGAGTAACCCCTGTGCATCGCTGGGTGTCACCCAAAAAAACAAAACAAAAAAGAAAAGAAATTCGCTTTTCCTTGGGAGGAAGGAAGGGCTTTCACATGGCAGCGTTGGCAACTGTAGTAACAGCACTCTGGCCCTGGCTGTCACACCCACGCGACCTTCCCTTCCTGTGTGCACCTAGAGGGGCTGCTCCAAGCCCACCTTGCTCCTGCTGGCTATGATGCCCGACACAGCCCGTCCTCGCACAGCTGCCGAGGGAAGGTGGGTTCCTGAGGGGAAGGGAGTCGTGTGGAGCTTGGCTCGCAGTGCCTTGGTGCCCAGGCTGGGAAAGCTGCTGTCCTTGCTGGTGGCCTGCCCTCGCGACCAGCCAGCCTCGGAGTCTGGCTGCCCCGGTGGGGCTTCCCCTGGCCTCCTGTAGGGACCAGGAAGGCTGGATGCAACTGCCCCCCTGCTCTTGGTTTCAGGAGCACACTGGGCTGTACTAAGGGGTTACTCCTGGCTTGCATGAGGCCCCTGCCCCATCACTGCTAAGAGCTCTGCCGAGCCACACCTGTCCCTCCCTCTGATTTTTCTAGAAGCTTCAGTTCTCTGGGGGGAGTGGGGTCCATCCTGGTTCCCGCTGACTGGAATGTTCCTTCCCTCAGAGAGGATGGGGGTGCCCATGGCCCCTGTAGTGCTGTGAGGCCTGGCCCCACCCCCGCACATGCTGATAGGGCTGTGTGCATACGTCACCACTGTCAGGGTGCTGAGTCACACCTGATGGGTCCCAGGGTCAGCCACCGATATGGCAGGTGCCTTACTCCCTTTGCCGTCTCCTCATCCGGTCCCTCACACGGGGGTGATCTCAGTGCTCCACGTGCTGGCCTCTCCTCAGACATGCAGCTTCTACTCCAGGGCCCTTACAGGAAACGGCCTCCATGCGGCTGCTGGACCTCCCAGGGCTGGGGGGTCCTCAGCAGGGACCCTGACCCTCCACCTCACCCTTGCGACTCTCCGCCAGGCTCCAGTTCCTGAGGTTCCCATGAGGATGTTTTTCACATTGAGGGGCTGTTGGACAGCAAAGGACCCTACGGAGAAGAGGAATGGGGAGAGATTCTGCTGGCCCCGGGCCTTCCAGGCCCACCCACCCAGGCTGTTGTGCCCCTCAGCTCTAGTGCCTGGAAGTGGAGGGTGATTAGGACCCCTGGACCACCAGAGCCATGTGGGCACCCTATGGTCCAAGAGATGGTGGCTGAGGAGGAGACTCCTGCGGCACCCAGAATCACCCCCACCCTCCTCGTTTCGTGGGGTCGATAGGCCGCTGCTGAAGATCCAGAAGTTTCCTCTCATGCCTTTCTCTGCTTCCTGCCTCAATACCTTTGTCTTAATGTGGCCTGATCACTTCTTCTGGGGCTCCCACGCTGGCTCTTAGGTCAGGGACAAA
Organism: Sorex palustris; assembly: GCA_028565675.1. Lineage (NCBI taxonomy): Eukaryota > Metazoa > Chordata > Mammalia > Eulipotyphla > Soricidae > Sorex > Sorex palustris. Next base: position 14,220 of record JAOXYA010082614.1, read on the forward strand.
GGGAACCACAGCCTCTCGTCTAGCTTCAGCCCGGCCCAGGCAGTCTGGCCTCAGCTGAGCAGAGCAGGGGGATGAGTCGGGGCTGCAGAGCCCAGGGACCCTCTGCTCGGCGGAGCTGCACTGGGCCGCCCCTCCTTCCTATGGGGCTGAGCTGAAGCATTGCTAGGGATGAGCAACGGCCGCTACATTCCACTCAGGCCTGTCCCTCCTCCTGGGCCAGGTGCTGGTTTCTTTTCTTTTTTTATGGGGGGGGGGTCACACCTGGTGATGCTCAGGGGTTACTCCTGGCTCTGCACTCAGGAGTTACTTCTGGTGGTGCTCAGGGGACCATATGGGATGCTGGAAATCGAAACCGGGTTGGCTGCGTGCAAGGCAAATGCCCTACCCACTGTGCTATCTCTCCAGCCCCTAAGTTTTATTTTTTTACTGTATCCATTTATTTTGCATGATTTAAATCATACATTTGTTTTCTTTTTTTTTGTTTGTTTTGAGGTCACACCCGGCCAATATTCAGAGCTTAATCCTGGTTCTGGGTTCAGGGATTATTCATGGCAGACTCAGGGGAACAACATAATAGAACCCAGGTCAGCCATGTACAAAGAAGATGCCCTATCACTGTACTGTCTCTCCAGCTTCATATACTTTTTTTCTGATATGTGTCTTCATTCACCAGAAAGTAAGCTTATTGAGTACACAGACGAGGTTGGTTTTTTTAAATCAATTATAATGTGTAACCAGGATTTAATATGGTGTCACCTGGCACAAAACACTCATAATTTTTCCAACGAAGGAATAACATAGAAAATATTCTTCTTTTTCTGGTGGGAGGGAAGACGGGTCACACCCAATGGTGCCTAAGGTTTATTCCTGGTTTTGTGTTCAAGGGTCACTCCCAGACGTGTTAGGGGAACATGCAAGTACCAGGGATCATACCAATTATCAGAGTTGCAAGGCAAGCACCTTAACCCTTGTTCTAGCTCTCTAGCTACACTGTTAATTTTTTAAATCACACAAAGGGGTTACTGACAAAGTACAGAGATTAAAATGCTGGCCTTGCATGTGGGCAGACCCCAGTTTGATCCCCAGTACCAAACTGGTTCGGCAAAGGCCCACAAAGAGTGATTCCTGAGCAACAGAGCTGGGAGTAAACCCTGAGCACAGTTAGGTGTGGCCCAAATCCCTTGCTCCTCCCATCAAATAAAAAATAAAAATAAAATACTGATTGGTATTTCATATTAATAATAAATGGATCATTTAAGTATTTTCATATGTATATTAGGATTTTCCAAGTTCTTTTATCAGGATTTCCACAAGTATGATTTTTGTCTCTTACCCTAGGATATTTGGCAGTATCTGAATCTGCTTTTTTTTGTTTATTTGTTTGTTTTTGGGTCATACCCGGCTATGCACAGAGATTACTCCTGGTTTATGCACTCAGGAATAGTTCCTGGCGGTGCTCGGGGGACAATATGGGATGCTGGGAATCAAATTTGGGTCAGCTACGTGCAAGGCAAACACCCTACCCACTGTGCTATCGCTCCAGCCCCCTGAATCTGCTTTTAATGGTTACACTGAAGGAGAGAAGAATGTCCTCCTTCCATCTAGTGGGGGAGGCTCTGGATGCTCCTAAGACCCCTGCAACCAAGAACAGTCTGTCCAAAGCCTGCCAATACCACATGTTTGGGCTTTGTTGGCACACCTCTTAAAATCACAGTAATCTAGTACTTTTCATGGTCCTATGGGTTCGCCTAGAAATTGCTTCTGAGACCACATAGCTGGACATTGGTAGGACTGGCAGATGAGGCCCAGAGGAAACCTGGGCGCAGAACTGGACCATGAGCCCTGCATAGTAATTAGTGGTAAATGTATGCTCATCACTCATGATCACTTCATTTATTGTTTAAAAAAAATTTGTCACCACTTTGCAGTTGCTTGCTTGCTATGGCTATAGGTGAACTGCATATCTCTGCGGATTGGTCTTGAGGGTCTTAACCTCCTCAGCAGCTTTGTCAAACTCAGCTGGCAGTTACAGGGATCCCAGGTAGACCACAGAGGCCAAGCAGCAGGAGCACAGAACCCAAACAGCAGTGCCTTCTGTTTTTTAAATTTTATTATAGAGTAGGTAACTAGGTCTATAAAGGTTTATAATTTTGATGTGCAAAGTTACTGCACCCCCACCTCCAAAGTGCCCCAGCCCTCCACCCCATTCCCATGGCACCTCTAGTCCTCCTGCCAAACCTCCTCTTCCATTTCCTCCCCCATTCATTCTTCATAGTCTTCTTGAAAAACAGAAACAGAGCATTAATACTTTCCTCCTTTTGAGTGGTTTATTTTGATTCGGGCCACACCCAGCAATGCTCAAGGACCCTATATTTTGTTTAAAACACAAAGGTGTGCATATGTACAAGAGGACTGGGGCTATTATATCCATTTAAGGGGCATTTTTATTTCATTTAAATTGATGAATATTTAGAAAGATAGTCAAATCTGGTTTTTGGTGGGGAGCACACTCAGTGTACTCCGGGGCTACTCCTGGCATTGTACTCAGTACTCCTGCTGGTTCTCATGAGACCACATGTAGTGTCAGGGACTGAATCAGGATTGACCATGTACAAGGCAAGAGCGTTAACCCCTCCACTATTTCTTCAGCCCACCAAATCTATTTTATAATAGATTTGAATAATAGAACAATTTATAGGTGCATTTTATTATATAAACTTTTAAAATGGCCTTTAAAAAATCTGCACCTAGATTATAATGATGACCTATAATATATTCTTATACCTTATATGTCAGGTAATTCTGCAAAGAAAGACAACAGAATAAGAACATTTAAACACCTAAAATAGAAGTCATATTTGGTAACCACTTTATTTCTAATCACAAGAAATGTGCTTCGGGGGCTGGAGAGAGTACAGTGAGTAAGGTGCTTACCTTACACATGGTCAACCCTGGTTTAATCTCTGGCATCCCATATGGTCCCCCAAGCACTGCCAGGGATAACCCCTGAGCATCACTGGGTGTGACAGAAAGGAAAGAAAAGAAGAGATGGGGGTTGGGAGAGAGAGGGGGAATGAAAGATGGAAGGAAGGAAGGGAGCAAGGTAGAAAGGAAGGGAAAAGAAGGAAATACATAAATAAATTTGCTTTTATATAACTGTTTGAAATGTCTTACAGGAGGAAGTCTGACAGGAGCTATATTCAATCCAGCTTTGGCACTTTCACTACATTTCAAGTGTTTCGGTGAAGATTTTTTTCAGTTTCTTATGATATATTGGCTGGCTCCTTGTTTAGGTAAGCATATTTTTACTTAATGTGACTACAACATCAGCACATCTGAAATAAGGATCTGGAACACTACTACAACATGAACTTCCAAAGTCAGAGTAGTCAGCCAAAAACAGAGAAAAAGCTACTTAACATATTTGAAATAACAATTTCACTTTGATCTGTAGCCTTTAAAGACTGTTTTTATTTTCAGTAAAACAAATGTATCTAGTTGAGGATAGTCAGTTTTAGATATGATACCACTTTAGAAACCCTAAGATTTCAGAGCAAAAAAAAATGTGGGGACTATTTTAACAGATTAGTTTTTTTTTTGGTACAGAAATTAATTATTATTTGTAAGCTCCAAAATAATAGTAAGTGTAAGTTTAAAAGTTATCCATTGTTTCATAATCTGTTATTTGGAGCAGAAGATATATAATACTCTTTTACATATCTGAGTCAGATAAAAAGCATTTAAAAAGCATTTTGTAACATGTATTTCTACATAGAAATCATCACCATTTCTTGATATTATTTAGCTGTGTTAACAATATAACTGCAAAAAACTCTGAGGATACCTGACTGTCTACTGTCAATGTCCTTCCTTTCCGTTTAGCTCCATCAGAGCTTTGTTTCTTTGGAAAGGACTACACTCCATCACCCTGTCTAATGTCCTTCCATTTCTTTGCTCTTAAGCCTCTTATATAACCTCTTTGACTCTTGTAAAAACCGTTTCTTCTCATGACTCAACCCAGCAGTTTTGAGTGGTCTTCCACTTCCTTCTACCCCTGTACCCTTATTCCTTACCTACCCTGCTCAATACATTCTGTAGGCTTACACACAAAGAGCAACATCGAAAACCAGGGTCTCTGGATCCCACTCATGATGCTCAGGGATCATTCCTGGTGGTACTCAAGGACCCCATGTGGTGACCTCGGGTCATTTGTGGCAAGGCCAGTACCTTAAACCCCAGAACTATCTCTCTTGCTCTGGCCCTGAAAACCTAAATTTTAAAATTTAGAACTGTTTTCAGTTCTACAGATTGTTTAAAGATCATTTTTCTTTCTTTTTTTTAATTAAAAATAAATATAAAAGGTCATTAATTAGACAGCTTTAAAGTTTTGTTTTGTGGGGCTTGGGTCCATATTAGGCTATCTATTCTCAGGGCTAATTTCTGGCTCAGGAACCATTTCTGGTGAGGCTTAGGGGGACTACCTGGGGTGCCAGGGAATAAGCCCAGGTCAGTGCACATGCAAGCCAGCATCCTACCCATAGTACCATCTCTCTGAGTTATATGGGAAAATACTGATTTTTTTAAATAAAAAACACTGTATATAATTAACATTATGTATTTGTGAATGTACTACTACTATCTTAACAACAGGCCCATAATACAAAGGAATTACTTTTGCTCAGTGCTTCAAAAAAAAATCTAAAAGGAGGCATTTATTGGGGTCTCCTCAAAGTGCTCAGGGCTCTGAGGCCACTCCAGTGGCATTTGACCCCTGGTACGGGCCTGGCTTCTGGTAGTGTCCAGGGGCCACATGGTGCAGAAATGGAACTCATAGCCCAGCATACACAAGACCTGCAGTTCTGTGAGTGATCCCCGGCCCTTGCTTAGCACACAGGCTAAGACCCGTGTGAGACCCTGCCTTAAATGTCTAGCATTGCCCCCCAAAAATCAGAATGATGTTTCTGGGGGTCAGAAACTTTTCATTAAACACATTTTCTAGCCCAAATCAATTACAACTACTTGGTGGCAGAACATGATAGGACAAAAGGGCCAGTAACTGCTCTGTTAGACTGTGTGCAATCAGGGCTAAAGAGCACGCAGCAGGCCCAAGGCTGAATCTTTAGAGCCCCAACGACTCCCAGGGACTGCCAGGAACAGCCCCTGAGCAGTACTAGGTATGGCCCCAAAACAACAAAATCCAAACAAACAAAAAGAAAGCACACAGAGCAGTGCAGAGTGTGGCGGGGGTCTCCTGTAGGAATATTATATTCTCTTCACAGCTGTATGACTCACCTGACATTACCTGTAGTCTCTGTAACATTTGAAAGACCCACTTACCCACTAACAATCCAAATATCAGAAAAAAGAACAGAGTAAATGCACTCTTAGTCATTTACTTTATTCCCCTCTCGGAGAGCCCGGCAAGCCACTGAGAGTATCTCGCCCGCACGGCAAAACCTGGCAAGCTCCCCGTGACATATTCAATATGCCAAACACAGTAACAACAAGTCTCACAATGGAGACCTTACTGGGCCCGCTCGAGCAACTTGATGAATAACGGGAGGACAGTGACAGTGATTTTATTCCCCCAAACACTGCCAGAGGTCCTGACAGCCTGAATAAGAGGGAGGGAGAGCAACTCATTCACAGTATTGGGTATGGCCTCATAATATTTAATCCAGATATGTTATGGATTAAACATTTTTGCAACTATACATGCTCTTACTTGGTTTGTTGAAAATGAGTATTCACAGATGGTTTCTTAGCTTAAATATCTTGGTGTTATTTTTCCTACATAGAGCTAATATGATACTTCTTATTGTAGCTTTTGGTTTACAGATATGTAATATGATATGTAATATGATATGTAACATATGTAATATGATATGTAATGTAATCTGTTATGTAATGTAATATAATATGTAATACAATATATTTATTATAGATTTTGGTTTACAGAGACATGTTTATTTCTTGAATAAGATCCAGTACAGAAATCCTTCTGTGTTATGTGATTAAAGGTGTGAATAGGGGGCTGGAGCGATAGCACAGCAGGTAGGGCGTTTGCCTTGCATGCAGCCAACCCGGGTTTGATTTCCAGCATCCCATATGGTCCCCCGAACACCGCCTGGAGTAATTCCTGAGTGTATGAGGCAGGAGTGACCCCTGTGCATTGCCAGGTGTGACCTAAAAAGAAAAAAAAAATAGAAAAGGTGTGAATAAACAGGGCAAGAGAGATAATACAGCAGGTAAGGTGCTTGCCTTCATTTGGCCAACCCAGGTTCAATCTCCAGCATCCTAGAACTATGGGTAACCCTGAGTACCACTGGGTGTGTCCCCAAAACAAAAGATGTGAATAAATAGCCAGTTTTAGAAAACTGTATACTTTTCTACTGTTAAGTTTTGTCATGTAAGTTAATATTCCCACCAGGAAATTAGTAGCCTCAAATGAAACTAAATAGAATGGCCAAGCTGTTCAGGATGTACCTCTATAGTGAAGTGTATGCCTTGCATTCAGGGGCTTGTGTCCAGACTCCCAGAACTATCATACACAAGTAATGTTAGGAGCCAGAGTGATAGCACAGTGGGCAGGCATGTGCCTTGCAAGCAGCCAACTTGGATATGATCCCCAGCATCCTCTATAGTCCCTAGAGCACTGACAGGAACACAGAGCCAGAAGTAAGTCCTGAGCACGACTGGGTGTAGCCTCCAAACCAACTAATAAAATTTTAAAACCAGTGTTTGGGGTCTGGGAGATACTTAAAGGCTTGGAGCAAATATTCTGCATGCAGGAGACTGGGTTCAATCTTTGGTGTTGCAGAGCATAGCGACCAAGGAAGGCCTGTAAGAAATTCTAGTTCCTATAAGAGTAACTGAAAAATCTGCAGGTGACATGATACTATACTGATTCCCAAAGACGCTACCAAAAGTGGCAGATTACAAAATCAATGCCCAGAAGTCCATGGGTTTCCTATATACAATAATGAAGGAGAAGAAAGAGATATTAAAAAATATCCCATTCACGGTTGTGCCTCAGAAAATCAAGTACCTCAGAATCAGCTTAACTAAGAAAGTAAAGAACCTGTATAAAGAAAACTACAAAATCCTGCATCAAGAAATAAAGGAGGACATGAGGAAATGAAGACGTATCCCCTGCTCATGGAAAATTTGTAGCACTGTAGCACTGTCCTCCCATTGTTCATTGATTTGCTCAAGCAGGCACCAGTAACGTTTCCATTGTGAGACTTGTTGTTACTGTTTTTGGCATATCGAATATGCCACGGGCAGCTTGCCAGGCTCTGCCATGCGGGCGGATACTCTCAGTAGCTTGTTGGGCTCTCTGAGAGGGATGGAAGAATTGAACCCAGTTCTGCCACTTGTAAGGCAAACATCCTACCCGCTGTGATATAACTGCTGTGCACAATGGACAGCACAGTGGGTTAGGAGAATTAACATTGTCAAAATGGCAATATTGCCCAAACCATTACACAGATTTAATGTGGTCCCTATAAAGACATGCATGACATTTTTAAAAGAGATAGACCCAACACTCCTGAAATTCATATGGAACAATATACCCTCACGAATAGCTAGAGCAATCCTTGGAAAAAGAAGATGAGTTACATCACCTTCCCCAACTTCAAACTGTACTACAAAGTGGTAGTTATTAAAATAGCATGGTATTGAAATAAAGACAGACCCACAGACCAATGGAATAGAGCTGAATATCCTGACACAGACCCTCAAATACATGATCATTTAATCTTTGATAATGGAGCAAGAAATATGAAGTGGAGCAAGGAAACAAGTGATACTGGGAAAACTGGGCAACTGCATGTAAAAAAATGAATTCTGACCTCTAATGCCATGCACAAAAGTCAGATCTAAATGAATTAAAGACCTCAGTATCAGATTCCAATCCATAAGGTATATGGAAGAAAATATTGAAGCTAAAGGCATCTTCAAAGATGAAACACCACAGACCAAGCAAGTGGAAGCAAAGATAAACAAATGGGACTACATTAAACTAAGAAGCTTCTGCACCTCAAAAGAAATGGTAACCAAAATGCAAAGACAACCCATAGAATGGAAAAACTTATTTATGCAATAACCATATGATAAAGGGTTGATATCCAAGATATAAAAGTTACTGGTAGAATTTTACAAGAAAAATAAATCCAACCCCATCAACAAATGGGGAGAAGAAACGAACTCTAACTTCCTCAAAGAAGAAATAGAAATGGCCAAAAGACACATAAAAAATGTTCTAAATCACTAATCATCAGGAAAATGCAAATCAAAACAACAATGAGATATCATCTTACACCTCAGAGACAAAAACACATCAAAAAGAACAAGAGCAACCAATGCTGGTGTGGATATGAGGAGAAAAGGAACTCTTCATTGTCTGTGGGAATGCTGACTGGTTCAGCCGTGTTGGAGACAATTCAGGAATTCCTTAAAAAGCTAGAAATTGGGCTTACATACAACCTAGCAATACCAGTTCTGGCAACATAGCCCAGGGGCCCAAAATCACACAGTAGAAATGTCACCTGCATTTCTATATTTATTGAAGCACTGCTCACAATAGCCAGAATCTGGAAACAACCCAAGTGATCTAGAACAGATGACTGATTAAAGAAACTATGGTACATGTACAGAGTGGAATACTATGCAGCTGTTAGGAAAAAATGAAGCTATAAAATTCGCTTATAAGTGGATGGCCATGGGTAGTATCATGCTGAATAAAATGAGTCAGGAGGAGGGGGATAGACACAGAATGATTGGATTCATTTGTGGGATATGAAAAAGAACATAATATGAGACTAATACCCAAGGACAATAGAACCAGGGATCAAGAGGATTTGTCCACTGTTGAAAGCCTGCCTGGAGTGCCGGGAGAGAAGGAAGTGGGATAGAGAAGGGAAAATTATGATAAAAGATCACACTGGATAAAAACTGCATGCTGAAACCAGGCAAAGAATCAAACAGATAACCTCTCAGTATCTGGATTACAAACCATGATGTCCAAATGGAGAGAGGGAGAAAGGGAAAGAGGGAAAGGGGATGTGAGTCCTCTGGAAGTGAGTAGGGAGGCCATGAGTCGAAGCAGAAGTGAGTAGACAGGACATGAGTGGAAGC
>JAOXYA010082623.1:0-11292 GCA_028565675.1 Sorex palustris
CCTTCCTTCCTTCCTTCTCCTTCCTTCCCCTTCCCCACTTCTTCCCTTCCTTCCTTCCTTCCTTCCTTCCTTCCTTCCTTCCCGCCCTCCTTCCCTCCCTCCTTCCCTCCTTCATTATTTTTTCTTCTTTTTTGGGCCATACCTGGCAATGCTCAGGGATCACTCCTGGCAGAGCTCAGGGGATCATATGGGGTGCTGAGGATTGAACCCACCTGCAAGGCAAGTGCTCTGCCCACTGTACTGTCACTCTGGCCCCTCTGCATCAGTTTCTTCAGGGGTGAGGAGCACTGTCCTTGGGGATAGTGGATGAACCCCTGGTTCAGCCTCCTTTCTGGAAAGTGAGCTTTGCTGGCAGCCAAGCAGGGGAAGTGGAGCCAGGCCCGGGGGTGGTGTGAGGTGGGGGCTCAAACAGCAAGTACTAATAACTGCTGCTGTTCACGGGACCCCCATCAAGTGCCAGCCCTGTCCCTGCACGACCTCAGTCCTCCTGTTCTTAAGGAGGGGCTATTATTCCCATTTTACAGGTGAGAATACCAAGGTGCAGAGTGGTGTGTCCAAAGGCACTCAAGAATGAATGTCAGAGACAAGTTTTAGCTGGAGATAGATGTAAAGGGTTTCCTTAATTCTTTTTTTTTCTTTTTCTAGTATTAAAAAAGTTATGAAAAAAATCTAGTAACTAAAATCTCTTTCATGCGTCCTCAGCCCAGTTTCCCAGATTTGTTGCTGTTATGAGTCTTTCAAGTCCTCCAGCTTTTCCTGTTCCTTTAGGCAGGCAGACATGGGCAGCAGTGAGGAGGGGAGCGGGGAGGGCATTTGCTTTGCATGAGGCCAGTCCAGGTTCAATCCCTGGCACCCCGTATGGTCCCCAGGAGTAAGCCTTGCGCACTGCTGAGTGGCCCTCCCCCAAATAATTCGACAGGCAGGCATATATTAGCACACAGGAAATTTCCCCTTACAAATCAGAACATTTATCATGGCACTTGCTTATTTAATTCTGTTGGTTTTTGTTGTTTTTTGGGTCACACTTGGGAATGTTCAACTCCAAGCTCTGTTCAGGGGTCGCTCCTGGTAGTGTTCAGGGGACCATGCAGTACCAGGGATCAAACTCAGGCCTCCTGCATGCAGAGTATCTGCTCAGCCCTTTGAGTTTTCTTATTGGTTTTTTGTTGTTGTTGTTGTTTGTCTTTTGCCCCATCCCACAGTGCTCAGGGGTTATCTCGAGGACCCTGAGTTACTCAGAGCCAGGACCTGAGTAATATAGACAGACCTGAGTTTTACCCCCCTGCCGGCCCTGAAACACGCTCAGAGATGGCAGCCCAGCGCCCCACGCCCCTTTCCCACATGCCATGGAAGGAAGAGATGCTCCTTTGCTGCTTTCCAGAGTTGCCCCTGAGGCTGTGCCTGAGGGAGGAGGTCGGGTTCCAGTGCAGGGCTGGCCCCTGGTACCTGCTGTAGCCGTTGATGATCCTCCCGGACACCACCTTCCGGAAAGGCTCCCAGTACTTGGCTTCTCCCTCCACGGGGGCGCCCAGCAGGACCACGTCCTCGATGATCCCTTCGCAATCTGGGGAGACACACAGAGGGCTCAGCAGCTCCCTCACAGAGGCTCTGGAGAGGAGGGCGGGAAGCACCCCCACGGCTCTCAAGGAGCCGATGTACATACACTGACACCGACACACACAGACACACAGACACAAACATGCAGATACAGAAACACGGGCACACACAGATACACAGACAGACACAGACATGCAGATACAGAAACTGATACGGACAGACACACATACATACACAGACATAGACACACAGACACACAGATACAGACAGACGCACACAGATACAGACACAGACACACAGACACAAAGACACAGACACTCAGACACACAGACACAGACACACAGACACAGACAGACACAGAAACTCAGACATAGACAGACACAGACACACAGACACAGATATAGACATACAGACACACACAGACATACACATATACACAGACAGACACAGACACAGACACAGTCACACAGACACAAAGAGACACACAGACACAGACACAGAGTAATGGGGCTTCTACTGGCTGAGTTCCTGGGCCGGGCTCAGGCCCCTCCAGTGCCCGACTGAGTCACGCTGAGACAGACATCTGCAAGATCCCACGGCAGGTAAGAGACCCGGCCCGAGCTGAGGTCAGGGCCATCTCCATGAAGCTCACAACAGGCCACAGACTCGAGGGGACCCTTCCCCTCAGAAGGGACTGCCGGGCCCCAGGTCACCACGTGCACCGGCCAGCTGGCAGGTGCCACAGCCTTCCTCTGTTGGGAGCTACCGGGCCCTCTGCAGGGGGGGCGGGGCGAGGGGGTAAGCCCAGGGACAGCAGGACCGTCTCAGTCATAGTGACCCAAAGGGCAGCAATTTCACACGCGGCTCATGGGCTATTTGTCCCTTAAGTGCAGAAACCGGGAAGCAGCCTCTTTCTCCTTGGCTGCAGGATGGCGGCTGTGCACGTGTGTACCCGAGTAGCATGCTACAGACCCTCGAGAAGCGCACGGCCCCTCTCCACCCCTGGCCCCTGGGCCTCAATGCACTTCTGTCCTGTGCTGCTGGTCAATCACTCTGGATCAAGATGGGCATCAGAGGGGGACATTGCATGGGGGGGCGGTGGGACGGGGGAGAGGGATTGCAGGTAGCCTCATTCGCAGGGCTCAGAACTGCTTGGGAGGGGCCCGGGAGAACGGACAGCAGGTAGGGCACTTGCCTTGCATGCGGCCAAGTGGGTTCAGTCCCCAGCACCACACCACATATAAGACCCCTGGGCCCACCAGAAGTGATTCCTGAGCACAGAGCCAGGAGCACCGCTGGGTGTGGTCCCCAAACCAAGAACTTCTTGGGAGGTGCTTGGCCCCCAACAGAGACCTGAAGGAGAGGTCGTGGAGTGGGCTCAAAGGGCGGGGCTGGAGCACGGGGCGGAGGGTGGGGTGGCGGGGGCTGAGAAGCAAGGAAGAGCCCCTCCAGGAGACTTGCTTGGGGAGACCAGCTTCCAACCCCTTCCCTTGGCAGTTGGGGAAACTGAGTCTCGGCGGGGAAGGGACAGGTACTGAGGCTCACGCTGGGGCCAGAGTCCAGTCTGGGAAGCTGCCAGCGGGTGTTTGCAGGCCTGATACAAGCACAAAGCTGGCACGTGGTGGTCCTTGTTCCTGTGCCCCCACGAGTCCAGGACTTCTCTAAGGTTAGTTCTTTTTTTTTTTTTTTAAGGTCATACCTGGCGATGCACAGGGGTTCCTCCTGGCTCTGCACTCAGGAATTACTCCTGGTGGTCCTGGGGGACCATATGGGATGCTGGGAATCGAACCCAGGTTGGCCGCGTGCAAGGCAAACGCCCTACTCGCTGTGCTATCACTCCAGCCCCCTCTAAGGCTAGTTCTCCTGCGTTTTTGGTGTGGTTTTGGTGGTTTGTTTGGGGGCCACACCTGCCAGTACTCGGGGACCATATGGGATGCCGGGCATCGAACCCGGCTCGGCCGCACACGAGGCAAGACCCTCCCCGCTGTCCTACTGCTCCAGCCCCAGGCTGTGTTTCTCGACCTTCCTCTGACCCCACGTGGCTCCTCTCTGGCCTTTTCCTTCCTGTGACTCCCCTGTTCCACTGCTAGCCCCCTAGTCTTGTTCCATGACCCGCCCTCTTAGTCCTGGGAACCCCTGGGGGGCAAATGCCCTCTGGTTGAGAAACTGCTTTAAACCACTGGCCTCTCCCGGTCCAGGCCTGGGTGCAGAGACCTAGAGTGCGGGGCCCCCTTGTGGCCAGCAGTGATAGTACAGTATCTGTGATGCTACCTGCCCCAAGCCCCCTTCCCGCAACTGTGAGGATCCTGGAAGCGGTGACCTAGAACTGAAACCAGAAGCAGAACCTCATCCTGCAGTGCGTCAAGTCGCGCCGTGCCGGGCTGCCAGCACTGCCGCCCAGCCCTGCAGACGGCCAGCAACGCCTCCCTTGCCCTCCTCCCTCTTTGGTTCTCAGATGATGACTTTTGTGGCACATGTGAGCCCAGGGTAGAATCTACTCTCAGCACCACACTGCCCACACTTCCCCTCTGCAGGGAATGGGATGGTTGGGAGGGGAGACAGGAAGAAGGGGTCATAGATGCCGGAAAGGGGGAAAAAAACTCAAAACCCAAATGGCCAAGACTCTGCTCCAGAATCAAACGGCAGGCTCCAGCCTTGTGGGGGAGATACAGGTGCAGTGCACCAGGCCCGCCTCTAGCCCCGGGTCCCTCCATAGACGGCTCACTCGAGGGGCATGGATTCCGTGCACAAAGCCTCTGCTTTTCTTTTTTTTCGCTTTTTGGGTCACACCCAGAGATGTTCATGGGTTAAGTCCTGGCTCTGCACTCAGGAATTACTCCTGGTGGTGCTTGGGGGACCATATGGGATGGCGGGGATCGAACCCAGGTCGGCTGCATGCAAGGCAAATGCCCTACTCGCTGTACTATCACTCTGGCCCAAGACTCCACTTTTCAAGGTGAACAAAAGACACCAGAACTTAACATTTCAATAATCACTAGTATGAGAAGGCCATCCTTTTTGCTGCAGAAACAATGACAATTAGGATATACTACTATTGCAACAAGGAACTCTTCTTGAGAATTTATTTATTTTTGGTGAGGGGCACACCTTGCAATGGTTAGGGCTTGACTCTTGGTTCTGCACCCAGGGATCATTCCTAGAGTCTTGGGGCATTGTACGAGGTGACGGGGACTGAACTGGGTTGAGAGTTGGCCTGAGTTCTACCCACTGTACTATCTTTCTGGCCTCTTCCTTGTGAATTTGACAGTTTGAGTCCTGGGGCTTTATGTGGGCGTATACAGAAAGCAGGCATCTAGGGCACACATGGTCTTCCTCACGGTCGTCAGACAGAACAGGCACTGCAGTTGGGCTTCACTGCCTCACTGATCAACAACTCTCTGGATGCTACTAATAACGACTGTTACTCTTATGCAGAGGCCCCTCATCCAGTCCTAATTCTGGATTAAAGAGTCTCCAACCCTACAGTATTTAACGAGAAAAGTATTTTCTGCCATGTTCTAATCTGTCCAGTTCTGCTTTTTCTGTTATTCGGATGTGCAGTGGAAAGATTTCCTTTCTCACAATTTGTTTCTGCCTCTGCTTTGGAGGGGAGACATGGTGTTCGAGGGCTGCTTCTAGCTCTGTGCTCAGGAGTAACTCCTGGCAGTGCTTCGGAAACCATATGGTGCCGCAGACCAAACTGGGATTGGGTACGTGCAGGAAGTTGCGGAAGAAAATGCTTCATGTCATCAGGGGCGGGTTTGTGAGGCGGGAGAGGCACCACCATAGCTTACAAATGCAAAGAAAGGGCAAGAGAGAGAGAATGCAGTGGCTGCAGCTGACCCTGGTTTTGATCCCTCGCATCCCATTTGGTCCTCCGAGCCCCACCAGGAGTGATCCCTGAGCACAGACTCAGGAGTAAGCCCTGAGCACAGCAGGTGCGTCCCTCAAAGAAACAACAAAACCCACCACCACCACCACCACCACCACCACCACCACCACCAGAAATACAAGGTGAAGCCACGATTACTGATGTAGAAATGACAACAAGTTCCCCAGATCACTGATGAAGGTGGCCACCCAAGGCACAGCCTCCCAGAATATCCAAAACAGCCCAGAGAGAGAAGCAGATGCCTGGCATCAAAGTGCCACTGGACAGGTGGAATCCATCACACAGGATGTGAATCTGCCTTAGCCTCGAAGGGGCTAAGGCAGAGAAATTGCATATCAAAGCCCGTGCTCAACCTCAGAGGTGAAAATCCAGGAGCCCTTAAGAATTATGCAGGAGGGGGATGGACATGGAGAGTATCATGCTAAGTGAAATGAGTCAGAAAGAGAGGGACAGACATAGAAGGGCTGCATTCATTTGTGGAATATAAAATATCGTAATATAAGACTAACACCCAAGGACGGTAGAGACAAGGGCCAATGGGATGCTCCACGGTTAGAAACGTGCCTCATGAGCTAGGGGAGAAGGCGGTTAGAATGGAGAAGTGATCACTAAGTCAATGATGGTTGGAAGGATCACTCAGGATGGGAGATGTGTGCTGAAAGTTGATAAGGGACCAAACATGATGGCCTCTCCGTGTCTGTATTGCAAATCATAATGCCCAGAGGTAGAGAAAGAGAGGAAGAGGGAAACTGTCTGCCATAGAGGTAGGGAGAGGGGTGGAATGGGTGGGAGGGATACTGGGGACATTGGTGGTAGGAAATGTACACTGATGGAGGGTTGGGTGTTTGATCATTGTATGACTGAAAATCATGAAAGCTTTGTAACTGTATCCTACAGCGATTCAATCATCATCATCATCATCATCATCATCATCATCATCATCATCACTGTCACTGTCGTCCCATTATTCATTGATTTGCTCAAGCGGGCCCAGTAATATTGTGAGATTTGTTGTTACTGTGTTTGGCATATCTAATATGTAATGGGTAGCTTGCCAGGCTTTGCTGTGAGGGTGAGATACTCTCGGTAGCTTGCCGGGCTCTCCAACAGGGTCAGAGGAATCAAAGGCGGAGGAATTGAACTCGGGTTGGCCAGGTCAGCCGCGTGCAAGCCAAATGCCCTACCCACTGTGCTATCGCTCCAGCCCAATAATAATAATAATAATAATAATAATAATAATAAAAAGAATCATGCAGTGGGGGCTGGGAGTGGTTCAGCAGCTAAGGGTGTGGCCACGCGTGTGATCCCTGATGCCCCTCTGGTCAAGTACAGACCATTTTATACTGACCGTCTGGCTCTTACATATTTAGTTTGGTAGCATCAAGTACATTCACATCCTGTGTGATGGATCTCATTCTTTTCATCAGTCAGAATTTAGATAATCAGGCTGGGGCTGGGCCTGAGGGGCAGAGCGCGTGCCTTGCATGTGTAAGAGCTGGGTCAATCCCAGCACCTCGCCCAAATCCAGAACTGAGATAAATCAGTTCATCTCCCTTCAGCTGCTACCACCCTCTGCTGTTGGTGTGAGATTCCTGGACAACCACAACACTTTGGGGATTAATGAACTGAGTACAGGGGCCGGAGAGATAGTCTAGTGGGTAGGGCATCTACCTTGAGTGTGGCTGGCCCGGGCACCTCCTATGGTACCATGAGCACCACCAGGAGAGCTCCCTGAGTTCAGGGCTAGGAATAAGTCCTAAGCTCAGATGGGTGTAGCCTTAACCCCCACCAACCCTTCCCCAAACCAAGGCGCAGTTTTTCCACACAGCGATCTTCTGCTTAGAGTCTGGGTCTTGGTCATGGTGTCTGCGCTGACTTTGGCAGAAACAAATACTCTGAAACTCGACCCAGGCCAGTTCTTTCAGAGATCCCCAGAACAGTATTTCTGCACCCACAGGGGGTCCTCTGTCAAGGGAATGAGCCAAAGCTCAGCACTGCCTTTTGCCTTTTCCACCCAATGGCTCCCCACCCCGCCTCCAGTGAGCACCTGGTGGTGCTCAGAGCTGCCTCCTGGCCCTGCACTCAGGGAATCACTCTGGTAGGGGCTCATGGGACTATACAGGGAGTGCGGGGGATTGAACCCAGGTCAGCCACGTTCAAGGCAAGCGCCCTACCTGCGGCACTGTTGCTCTGGCCTCACAGAGTGCTTTCTCTTAAAGTGAAGCCAACCTGGGCAGAAACTGCCAGGTGTTTGCAAACTCACAGAGTCATGAAGAAATCCATCAAATGGCTCCAGAGGCAATGTCACACAGCCCACAAGCCCATCACGCTGTCAGTAATGAGATTCTCCCGGGTGCCAAGGACCAAAGGAGCTCAAGCTTTCAAGGCCAAAACAATTTTTCTTCCTTCCCTCCTGCCAGGGGGTCGCGTATGCAGAAAGTGATAAGATGGAAAGCAGGGGAAAAATAATTTCCTGACTGCGGGAACTGGAAAACAGACTTTGCAGAAAATGATTGGAACTGCATCTAACACAAACAAAATGCATTCCAGACACACACACACAGACCGACACACACGCACACACACACACGCATACACACACACATGCATGCACACAGAGACACACACAATGCAGAGGAAGAGGGAGGGAGACAGGGAGCCAGAGAGGGCTTGGACTGGCCTCTCCTCACGTCCCAGAGAAAAGAGGTTCGCACCGCAATGAACTGCTTCAAGGAGGAGGTCTGGATGCAAAGGTCTTGGAACAAAATCTTTGCTTGTTTTGGTTTGTTTCTGAGCTCCAGTGGTCTGAGGGGCTACTCCCAGCTCAGGGCTTAGGGGTGGCTCTGGGCAATGCTTTGGGGGGGGGGGCCCTGAGAGGGGTAGGTTCTGGAGAATGAACCCAGGTCTCCTGCACGCCAAGCCTGTGCTATCTGCTAAACGATTTCTCCAGGACTTATTCTTTAGGGAACAAGGAAGCTTTCATCTCCCTCCGAGATCCCCAGCTGAGTGGGAAGGCCACTGCCAGCTCCAGGGGTCCTGGAAATCAATCTGCATGCCTGCCACACAGCAAGGAGTGGGGGGTGTGATGGATAAAGCCAGTCTGAGGAAGTCATTGGTGGCTGAGGTGCCCTGGGTGGGACGGGTTAGTTCCTCGCGGTGTTACTTAGGAGCTGAGAGCACCGGCTGAGGTGGAGGACCATGAGTTCTGCATTTCAGTTGCGTCCCCTGACACCTCAGAAACATCTTCCGATCCAATGCAGGCTTAGGGACTTGGGGGTGAAGTGGGGTGGTCTCAAAAAACCTGGTAAACTCCAGCCTTGGTTGTATCTTGCACATGGCATGGGCAGGAAGGAATGCCAGTCAAAATCATGGGAGCTGGAAATAAAACCAGAGAGAAGGCTTCTCCTGCAAAGATATTTTTAAAAACCCACAATTCAATTCTGGGATTCTATTTATTTTCTGTCTGTCTGTCTGTCTGTCTGTCTGTCTCTCTCTCTCTCTCTCTCTCTCTCTCTCTCTCTTTTGTCAGGGGAAGTAATGCTCAGGGGACCCTGAAGCACTCCAAGTGAGCCCTGGCCAGCTGGGTCATTTGGTGATGTGAGGGCTTGTGGTCGCAGGGCTACCAGGAAGGAGTTCTACCACATGCAGCGATGCTTGGGGCTTACTTCTGGCTCTGCACTCAGGAATCACTCCTGGTGGGGCTCAGGGGACCATAGGGGGGGCTGTGATGGAACCTGGGTGGCTGCATGCAAGGCAAGAGTCCCATAGCTGTTCTATCTCTCCAGCCCCATGAGTTCTGTTTTTATTTACTGATCTATTTTTCTAATATCCCAGTGGTGGTGGGGGGGGGCAAGCAGCACCCAGGAGGATTAGGACCCCACCAGCAATCCCTGTCTGCCTGGGACAGTGGTTTGGTGCTGCTCAGGCCCTGCAGTGCTGGGGACATCTGGGCCACTCTCTCTTGGAGGGCCATGGGGTGCTGGAGGTTGATTGGTGCCAGGCGTATTTCATTTCTTTGTTTAACTGTCAGGTTTGGGGCCACACCCAGTGGTGCTCAGGACTTAGTCCTGACTCTGTGCTCAGGGACTGCTCAGGAACCATATGGGGTGCTGGGTCTGGGGCCTGCTGTGTCTTAACGGCTGTTTGTGGTCTGGAATCTTATCTTTCATGTGTATGGAGGGAACTGAACCCATGGGCTCACATTTGCAAGGCAGGTGCTCTTCCACTGAGCCACATGCCTGTGTCCAGCAGAATTTTTCTGGCTTTGGGTCACACCCGGTGATGCTCAGGGGTTACTTCTGGCTCTGCAATCAGGAATCATCCTGGTGGTTCTCAGGGGACCATATGGGGTGCTAGGGATCGAACCTGGGTCAGCCACATTCAAGGCACGAGCCCTACCTGCTGTACTACCCTTCCTCCAGAACTTTATTTTACAATCCTCCTTCACAACCACCTGCCCAACGCCTTCCTCTTCTTCCCTTCTTTACTGGGGAGGGAGGGGGGCCGTGGTGGGGACTGCATTCTAGGCTAACCGGCTGGACAAGTCCTGCACAGGGCTTCCAGGTGCATCTGATCCTGGCTCACTCTCGAGGCCTGCCCGGCCAGCAGGTGGGCAGGCTGCAGGCTGGCCGGGCTGATTTGGCTGTGCCCCGAGTGTCCTTGAGCCCATGTGCGTTTGCTGCTGTGGCCTGGGCTTGAAAATGGCTCAATGCCACTCACTCTCTCTTTTTCAAAAATTATTTTACTGAATCACTATGAGCTACAGTTACAAAGCTTCCACGCTTGAGTTTCAGTCATACAATGATCGAACACCCATCCCTCCACCAGTGCACATTTTCCACCACCGATGTCCCCAGTGTCACCCCCACCTATCCCACCTCTCCCCTTGCCTCTATGGCAGACAATTTCCCCCATACTCTCTCTCTACTTTTGGGCATTATGGTTTGCAATACAGACACTGAGAGGTTACCATGTTTGGTTCTCTATTTACTTTCGGCACACATCTCCCATCCCAAACAATTTCTCCAACCATCCTTGACTTACTGATCCCTTCTCTATCCCAGCTGTCTTCTCCCCCAGCTCATGAGGCAGGCTGCCAACCATGGAGCAATCTTCCTGGCCCTGTCTCTGATGCCATTTTCTCCACCTTTCGGGGACCCAATGCAGGTTACAGAGCTGAAGGGTTGAGAAACAGAAGCCACTGGTTGTCGGAGGAGTTTTGGGGTCATACTGAAGAGGAGGAGGACCTGGGGAGGGGTCAGAGCCAGGACCCGTTTAAAAAAAATGTTTTGGCAATCAGCGTACACAGGTGCACACAACAGACATGAAGCACTGCAGGGTACTAAGAGCTCGTGTGCAATGAGCATGAAAGGAATCCGATTTTTGCTTGTTGGTCTTTTGTGAAATTCCTTGTCAGAAAGGCCAGAGGATCTCACATATAGGCGGAGTACAAAGACACAAAGCAATCAAGGGTTTAGACACTCCCCAGAAGAGACAGGTCCACTGTGAGCTGAGGGTGCAAGGGGGACACAAGGGAAGAAACTTGGGGTGATGGCAGAGGCCTCTGGTGGTGGTGGTGGTGGGGTCCTGGGGTAACAGTAACATTACAGTGGTGGATGGGCTTGGGTGTTTTAGTGGTGGTGAAGGCAGGGTAACTTTCTAGATGGAGACCATAAACGTTAATATTATTGTAACCGTCTCACCTCCAGTAAAAACAAACAAATAAAGAGACATTTTGTGGGGCTAGGAGGTACCTGGGCTGGAGCGATAGCACAGCGGTAGGGCGTCTGCCTTGCACGCAGCCAACATGGCCGACCCGAGTTCGATTCCTCCGCCCCTCTCGG
>JAOXYA010082631.1:0-11292 GCA_028565675.1 Sorex palustris
TTATTTGAGATTTTACCCCAACACTCAGATCTGCTGAAAAGGCAACAATAGACAATTTGTGTTCTATTGCTGGTTACGAATAACATATGATGTCGTGTGGCTGCAGTAGGGCCATGTGATTTTCAAATTCCAAAATTTTAACACTTAAATCTGGAGGGATTTCTGCCAAGAACCACTAGGTTTCGAGATTTGCGCTCCTGAGTCTCTGGGATCCTGGCTGTTGAGCTGCTTGATCAGGAGCCAGAGAGGCAATTCGTGGGCGATGACTTGTGGTCTTGTTGGGGTGTGGAGGACAGGCCCGACTCCACCCCATCCCATGAAGCCCAACAAGTTTCATCACTGCAGGCCCAAGCTTGACTGTCCAATGGCCTCTGGAGGATGGTGGCCACCAAAACGCCAGGGGGAAACAGGTGGAGGGACAGCACTCTTTCCTCCCTAGGGTGGCCCGGTGACAGTAACCTACTGCAGGGTCCAGACACATTTCTGCCAAAAGCCGCTGGGTTTCGAGATTTGTTTCTGAGTCTCTGGGATCATGGTCATTAAGCAGCTTGATGAGGAGCTAGAGAGGCCATTCTTGGGTGATGACTAGGGGTCTCGTTGGGGTGGGGAGGACAGGACAGGCGCCACCCCCGTCCCATAAGGCCCAAAATGTTTTGTCACTGCAGGCCCAAACCTGACTGTCCTGTGGCCTCTGGAGGATGGTGGCCACTGGGCCGCCAGCAGGAACAGGCCAAGGCACAAGTCTGGGGTTGGCCAACTGGGTTGGCCCAGCACCGGTAACATACTGCAGGGACCGGACGCATTTCTGCCAAAAGCCACTGGATTTCGAGATTTGTTTCTGAGTCTCTGGGATCATGACCATTAAGCAGTTTGATAAGGAACCAGAAAGGCCATGCCTCCAATTATATAGCTGAGCCGAAGGTGCTTTGTTGGTGTGTTTCCCACATACCTAACTTCTGGCCATTTATTTTCTTGGTAAACTTTGCCCCAAGTTTTTGGGGTCTGGCCAAAGGCACAGCAGCAATTCTGGAGTATCTGGAAGTCTGAAGATGCCATCAGGCTGCTGATGCACTGGCCTCACAGGTACAGATTGACCTGCTGCCCCCACCATACCCCCACAAAAGCTTTTCAAGTTTGGGTCCTGGTACCCCTCATTATTTATAGCCTTACTTTATAGCCTCATAGGGCCCTTTCACTAGTAGGGGTATGGAGCCTGTCCACTAATATAGCACTAGTAAAGGTTTATTGTTATGCTCGATAGAGATTATACTTACATGTCTGTAGCTTCATCAGATTATGAAAAGCCTTACTTTAAATAAGTCTGTGGTTCTGCTCTCTGTAATCCTATCCAGCTAAGGCCTGTGTGGACAGAAGAATACAGAAAACTGTAGTTTTTAAACAAGGTCTTCAAACAAAAACCTTCCCCTAAAGCAGGTTTCCCAAGCACTACCCATGGAGACACATCCTACCTCACAAATGAAAAACATTGGTATTAATACTTTGACCTTGTATGAACTTAGACCTGAGGTCAATTAAGAAGGGGAGTTAGAGAAGTCAGGTAATTCCAGGTCTCTCACAAGCAGAAAATTGACCTTTGTTGTGCATCTTCAGATGAAGGTTGTCCAGAAATGGAAAGTTCAGAAAGCATTCATGGTCGAATGGGGTTGTTTTGGATATTAACAGGTCCCAGTGGACACAAAAATAACCAAAATATTTCAAAGGCATTAACTAATCAAGGAAACTGGCAAAAGATGAAGGAAAACCCGTTTTCTCAGCACCCTTTCCCTAGTCCGAATTCATCTTCCACACCCGCATTTATAGCTCACAGCCTTCCTGTGTTGGTTATTTACGTAAGAAGCCATCTTTTCTACTAGAGCATTGGTCCTGGGAATTTTGTATTGTCTTTGCTCTCCAAATCATTGGATTTAATGAGTGTTGAATTTGAATCAGTCCTAGGAAATATAATCTTTGTCCTAGGAGAAATTTCATCCCCCTCCTGATTTTTCAATAGACAAATTTTTCAACAAATAAAGTTGAATTTCACAAGCATAAACCAAAGAAAACTATTTTGGTAAAAACCAAAAAATGGCAATTCCCAGCAGACACAGCCCTGCCATACGCAAACTTTAGCCCTCCCCATTAGTGACATGCCCAATCCCCAATCCTGAAACAATCCTTCAATTTTTTCCTGTAATTTTTATGGCTTTTTAGATTTATGTTTACCTTTGCCAACCAGTATATTTAATGTGTATATTTTTACTGCTATCTACCTTGAGCTCCTTTTTAAGTGGCAATTAAATATTTATATATGAACAAAAAAATGATTTCTTTTTATAAGTTTCCTTTTGGAAAGAAGGATTTGATGTGGCTTCCTTTAAGACACACGTTAAAATGAAATCCTTTCAAAATATGTCAACTCTTCAAAATATGCCTATTTTCATAATCAGTTGAATAAAATAAAATTGTCGTTTTATTTAAGATAGAGAAATTTGGGGCTGTAGCAATAGCACAGTGAGTAGGGCACGCAGCCCTTGCACGCAGCCAAGCCTTTGCCTTGCACGCAGCCGACCCGGGTTCAATTCCCAGCATCCCATGTGGTCCCCTGAGCACCACCAGGAGTAATTACTGAGTGCAGAGCCAGGAGTAACCCCTGTGCATTGCCAGATGTGGCCCAAAAAGAAAAAAAAATAGAGTAAATTATATCACTGTAGCACTGTCCTCCTGTTGTTCATCGATTTGCTCAAGCGGGCCCAGTAATGTCTCTATTGTGAGACTTTGTTCTTACTGTGTTTGGCATATTGAATATGTCATGGGTAGCTTGTCAGGCTTTGCCGTGAAGGCGAGATACTCTCGTTAGCTTGCTGGGCTCTCTGAGAGGGGCGGAGGAATTGAACTCGGTTCGGCTGGGCCAGCCAGGTGCAAGGCAAATGCCTACCACTGTGCTATCTCTCCAGCCCAAATTATACCAATCATCACATTAATTAAACACGAGTAATCCTGGGCTGGGATTGTGGTATCCAGTAAACCGCTATTTTTCTCTTCCTTCCACTGGTTTGTAGTCTCTGTATCTCCAGTGTTGGATAGCATTGGTTTTGTCCTTTCTCCTCCATCAGGAAGGAGTTTAGGTTTACTGAGTAATACCCATCACAATGCTCCCAAAGCCACTCCCATTTCTTTGGTATTCATCTTTAACTTTTCTATGCTCTGTTTTCTCTATCTGTTAATCATTCATTTCCCCTAACCAAAACCTGATTTGTAAGGTCAGATCCTTCTAAGGACTCTGTATTTTTGTATTTGTAAGAGATATACTGTTTTTCTTTTCCCTTGCATACTTTACTTTAGAGCAATGTCTTTTTTATAGACATAGGAAGACAGTTAATTATATGTTCTTGTAACATGGGAGTTAATTGACTCTGAATAATATTTACTCCTGGGCATCTGTCATATTTACCGGACTTAAGCCTCAGTTGTCCTTACTTCCTAACACCCCCAAAAGGAGGGTCCTGACAAAGGGAGTGGATGGATCCAGGGCAAGCAGTAAACTACCCTCGCATTGAGAAAAGGAACAAGCTAAACACCATAAGTATAATAAGTTAAGAGCATGGTCATGGGACAAACTCTGTCATGACCCAAAAAGAAGTAAGCGAATAAGGACCCTGCTGGGGTTAGGAAAGACTGACCTGGCCTGAGCACTGTGGTCTGGGACATATAGTGAGATGTCCCAGGAAGAGCCAACTTTTAAGCTTAGTATATCTCTTACAGTGTTTATACAAGATGACTAGAAATATTCTAAGAAGTAAATTGACTATGACTGTTTGAATGGATTTCTAGCTGAGGAAAGGAGAAAGCAATCCACCCTGGATGGGATCCTGCCCCCTTGAGCAGATCTCCTAGTAATCTGGAGTGCTGAACCCCCAGAGGAGATCTTGTCCTTGAGTGAATCTAGAACTTCCCCTGAAGAAGAGGCTTCACCTCTGTTTGTTGTTATGACAATGTTCAAGCCCAGCTGTGTGTACCCACCCTTCATGGTTTCTATAGAACTATACTGTCAGGGTAAGGGGGGACCAGACAAGGACTAAGAAGAGGAGGACTATGAGGACGAGGATGAGGGAACTTTGATGTCTGGGACTACGACCAAAACTACAACCATGATTGTGCTGTAAGGGAGAGATTGAATGACGCTGGGGAGGAGAGAGAGAGAAAAAAAAAACGGTCAACCAACCAGCCTGGAACCCTGTTTCTCTGCTCCCCAGTCCTTAGTCCGTTGTCCGTCCGTCATGTGCACCCACAGCTTTTCTTAGAAACTCACAAACAGCAACAGCAAAAAATGTACAAAATTCACACACACACAAAAACCTTAATTTTTTTTTTATTGAATCACTGTGGGACACACAGTTACAAAATTGCTCATGCTGGGTTTCAGTTGCAGTGTCCCAACACCTGTCCCTCCACCAGTGCCCCCAGTTTCCCTCCCCGCCTCACCTGCCTCTGCCTCTTCCTCTCTTTGCTTTTGAGCTTTGTAGTTTGCAACACAGATACTAAGAAGCCGTCGTGTTTACTGCTTTGGGCACGGCTCCCGCCTGACCATCCCCCGACCATCACTGGCATCTGGTCCCTCTGGAGGACTCAGCGTCTCCTGGTCCATCAGACACAGGGAGAAGCACTCGAGAACAGTGACTGTGCTCAGGTTACAGAGACAGAGTTCCAGCGTCTCTGGCTAGAACGCTGCCCATTCCCGTGGTGACTGCCCCAGGAGAGGCGTCCTGGCCGCAGGCAGTGTGTCTGGCAGGAGGATGGCCTCCACTAGGAGGACAGCCTCCACTCAGAGGTTGGCCTCTACTCCACTCAGTGGCTGTCCTCCACTCAGAGTGTGAGTCGGGCCCCACGCCTAGGCGCGGTCTCGATGGCAAACACGGGCCCAGTGGGGACCAGACAAGTTCAGAACCAATCTGGAGAAACAAAATGCAGAATCCTGAAGGGAGAGTCATGGGGACACCCTAAGTACCCTGAGCGATTGTGAGGCTGTGGACACGTGAAACGCCCCGAGTATGTAGGGGGGGGGGAGGGAACCAACACACGGCCCCAGAAACACAGGAAGGAAAAGTCTGGGGGACTCGCTGATGCCCCAAACTTTGAATGCATCTGGGCCCCCATAGAACCATCTACAAAGCGTGGGGGGTTATTAACTTGGCCATCGGCCAGACGCTGTCACTGCAGGAACACTAGGCTGATAATGACGGGGAGAGTTGGATTAAGAATAAGACCTTCGTATTCTCGTTTTGGAGAAAAAAAAAAAAGAACGGGTATTAGCAGCCACATACCATTGGTTCAAAATACCAAACAAGAACAGAAAACAGCAGGCAGGAGCTTTGGGGGTGTCAGAGCTCTGGGTTGGTCCAGTACACTGTCTGCATCCTGTGTGCAGGGGAAGTTCCTGGGAACTGCATCTGACTCTGATGGCAAGTGTGTCCTGCAAACTCCAGAGAGTGGAATTCCCTGAACTGGACACTCTCATCCCTATACACTAAGGACTCTCTCTCCAGCCCACAGGACCGCCAGGCACCTGAGTGGGGTCCTCCAGTGACTGACGTGTCAATGCAAGTCACATATATGACTGACTTATGGGCAAAGTGTCGAGTGTTCAACAAAAATATGAGACTTGCAAAAACAGACAAGTATAATAAAATTATGTGATTTAAAAAAATGTCAGTGGACACAATCTCAGTGGGGCCATCTCCGTTGGTGGGTACTGTCCCCTAGCCCGTAGCAAGCCTAACTTCAGAGCAGTTATTTGCAAGTATACTGACAGCGTTGAGGGCACTAGACGTGAAGGGAGCTGGGCTGGCAACGACAGCCCAGAGAGAGAAGATCAGTAAGAAGATTGATGTTTTCTCAACCTTGATTTGATTCTAGAGTTCCGCTAATAGAGGAATTCACTGAGAACCAAGTGGAAATTGTGGCGTTGAAAAGGTCCACATCCAATATGAAAACTTTACGGGCCATTCAGCCGGCTTGGAGACAGGACACTGGAAGTGACCGAGAAAGATTTGGAGGAGTGGGTGTGACTCTTCCATGCGGGTTCACAGATGCTCCAAGGTAATGGGCAGGAAGGAAAGGAAGGAAGATGCCACCTGAGGGGTCTCCCCTGGCGGTCACAGGGAGGGGGGCATACAGTTGGGTCCCCAGTCCTGCTCCAGACCCGTTTCAGACCTGGGATGGGAGGGGCCAGTATGACAGCACAGCGGGGAGGGCGTTTGCCTTGCTTGACGTCCACCGGGGTTCAGTTCCCAGCATCACACAGGGTCCCCCGAGCACCGCCAGGAGTGATTCCTGAGTGAGGGGGCCAGGAGTGACCCCTGAGCATCGCCGTGTGGCAACCCGCCCCACACCCCCTCAAAAAAAAGGCAAAAAAAAGAACAAATCCCGGGGAATGTTAACAGCAGCAGGATCGGGGGGAGCCTCCCGTCTCCTGGTCTCTGGCTCCCCGGAGGAAACGCAGACTCACAGCCCATCACACACTGTCCTGGGCACCCTCGGGGCACCCACACCCTCACACACTCTGGCCGGCTCCTCCTGGCCGTGCTGGCCCGGCCTTCCCGCGGGGAACCCCAGGGACGTGACTGTCTCTGGTTCCCGTGTTGGCCGCACGCTCTGTTCCGTCTCATTTCCTCGTCCCGCCACAAGCCCGTCCGGGGGCGAGAGCTGGCGCTCCCTTTCGGGGCCCCCGTGAGTCACAGCCGGGGGCTGGGGGGGGGTGTCGGACATCTTGTTCCAATTGTTTCCCTTCCAGAGCTTCCAGGGTCATAAAAGAACTGGCAGAGCCTCTTGGCGACCGTCCAAGTCCCCGGGCGGGCGTTCTGCAGGCACTGGGGCGGGCGCGGGAGGCACGAGGTTTGGTGTGTGCGGACGCGTCTGGGGTCCTTGTGCTGCCATAGCTGCGTGACACGCAGACACGCCTACACCTGCGCACATGCAGGGTCGCCACACGCACCCACACACACTCACACACACACGCCCATGCACACACGCACACATGCACACACACACACGCACATGTACATACACATACACATGCGCACACGGACACATACACACGGACACACACATGCACACACACGCACACACGTACACACACGCACAAGTACACACGGACACACACATGCACACACACGCACATACGTACACACACACGTACACACACATACACATGCGCACACATACACACGCACACGCATACACATGCACACACGGACACACACATGCACACACACGCACACACGTACACACATATGTGCGCACACGTACACACACGCACATACACATGCGCTCACACAGACACACACATGCACACACACGCACATATGTGCACACATGCACACATGTACACACACGTGTACATACACATACGCATGCACACACATACACATACACATGGACATACACATGCACACACATACACACACGTACACACACGCACATACACATGTGCACACATACACACATGCACACATACACATGCGCACACACACGGACACACACATGCACACACACATACACACGCACACACACATGCACACACACACGCACACACACGCACACGCACACATGCGCACAGACACAGACATCCGTCTGCGGTGTGTTTGTGTAACATGTACGAGACCCAGATTCAGAACCGAGTCAAGAGGCTCGGAAATCCCCACACTCTTGTTTTGACAAGCGCCAAACAGTCGATGTTTGTGGCTCTAGAGTCGGGGAGTGACCGGCTCGCTCGTCTCCGCCTCTACGGGAACGTGGGCGTCACGGGGCACCCGAGGGCCGAGGAGGGCGTGGGGGTGGGCGCAGGGCCTGCAGGGGGCCTGAGGGGGCGGGTGCGGTCCGTCGCCATGTGGGTAGGATGCTGCGTGCCGTGGGCCCCACGGTCCCACAGGGGGCGCTGGGGAGCAGGACCCCCCCCTGGGGGCAGCAACCCTGAGGAGCGGAGCCGCTGTCCACCTGGAGGGCTTCGGTCTGGTTTGGGACCACGCCCACCAGTGCTCAGAGCTGACTCCCAGCTCTGTGCTCAGGGCTCACTCCCGACTCCGTGTTCAGGGTTCACTCCGTGCTCAGGGTTGACACCTGCCTTTGTGCTCAGGGTTGACCCCAGCTCTGTGCTCAGGGCTGACTCCCAGCTCGGTGCTCAGGGCTCACGCCTGGTGGGGCTCAGGGTGCCAGAGGTGGGCTGGGGACTGACCCTCGGTCTGCTGCTTGCATGGCTAGTGCCCTCCCACCCTGCTGGACTTCCTCTCTGACCTGTCATCCATTTCTGCGGCAGCCAGTCTGTTGGGTTCATTTTATTTATTTTTCATCTTTCCATTTTATTTTCGCAAAGCTGTTCACGATAATTGATCACGTTCCATATTTCAACTCCAACCCCACCGTCATGACACCTTCCCACCACCAGTGTTTCGAAGTTTCCCACCACCACTCGTGCCTGCCCCACAGGCAGACGCTAGAGGATTTATTTGGTTTTGCTTGTTACAAACAGTATGAGATGTCACGCAACCGCAAAAGTGGCCGCGTGCTCCTGGAATTGCAAAATTCTAGATAACTGGGAACTGGAGGCATCTCTGCGGTGTGCTGCTCTCCTGTGAGGTTCATTTGTGAGTCTCTGAAAAACTGCCACATTAGTGCACTTAAATGGCACCCAGAGGCAGTTCTCAGGTGGGCGTGACAGCCAGGAAACCGGAAGGGTGGGGAGGTGGGGGGAGGTGGCCCCTCCCCGACTCCGTGAAGCCTGGGTATTCAGCCACTGGTCCTGCGTACCCGGGTTTCTTAGCGGGAATGGTCAGGGTATGCCTAGTTTCATTCATTCATTCATTCATTCATGTGTGGGGGGCTCAGGACGAGCCTGTGAAGGTCGGCTGTGAGCGTGGTGGCGATTGGGTCCTGGAGGTTGGCGGCTTCCAGGGTTCATTAGGAGCAGGAGGAGGGACACACCTGCCCGCTGCGAGGCGCCCCGTGACATCAACCTGGCAGGCTGGGGAGGCATCTCTGCGGCGTGCACTCTTTTCCGAGACTCATCTGTGGGCTAGTCCAGTGGGTTTGTAGTGGTGTCTTGGGGGG
This sequence comes from Sorex palustris, assembly GCA_028565675.1. NCBI lineage: Eukaryota > Metazoa > Chordata > Mammalia > Eulipotyphla > Soricidae > Sorex > Sorex palustris. Next base: position 9,103 of record JAOXYA010082631.1, read on the forward strand.
TTTGACCCCGTTTCCTTGGTGGTTTGCGTCCAGGCAGGGCTCACGCCTCCCCGAGCTCTCGTGCCGACCAGCTGTGCTTCCGGAAAGTGCTCTGGGCCCTGCAGCTTCTGGTCTTTTTTCTTTGGTAGCGGGGGGGGGGGGGGGTTGGGACTCGCCCGGTGGTGCTCAATGCCTTCCTGGCTCTGTGCTCAGCAGTGGCCCCTGGCAGTTCAGGGCCGGAACGGGGCAGGTGCCTCCCCTGGCTCTGGCCCACCGGCCGCCTTCCTTGGGGCTGCGGGTCTGGCGGCAGGTCCTGCCCACGTCTCCCTGGAGTCGCTTCTTCCTTTTACTGACTGTCCATAAATTTTTCAATAAATAGAAGCTTTACTTTTTGAAAATACTAAGTAACCATTAAAGAAAAAAAAACTTATGTACTTGGGTTTGGGGCAGAGTGATAGCACAGCAGGTAGGGCGTTTGCCTTGCTTGCGGCCGACCCAGGTTTGATTCCTCCGTCCCTCTCAGAGAGCCCGGCCAGCTACCGAGAGTATCCCACCCGCACGGCAGAGCCTGGCAAGCTCCCCATGGTGTATTCGATATGCCAAACACAGTGACAACAAGTCTCACCATGGAGACATTACTGGTGCCCGCTGGAGCAAATCGATGAACAAGGGAGGACAGTGCTACGGTGCTACAGTCCTTGGGGTTAAGAACTCTGCCTCCTTCGCCTTCGCAAGGTTTCCCGGGTCTTCCTCTAAGGCTTCGTGCTCTGAGCTGGGCTGGGTCTCGGGCCCGTGTCAGTGTGGTTCCCTGGCTGCGTCCCGGCCGAGTCACTTCCCCATGGAACTCTCCAGCGTCTTGGTCCAAATTAGATGCACTTGTGGCTCTCCCCGGGCTCGTCCTGCCCTGACCCAGCCGGCGCTGTTCCAGGTTCTCAGGCCTGGCTGGGCTGTAGGTCCCGAGACCAGGAAGGCCCCAGCCTCGTCCTTTCTCTTCCAGAGAATTTCACTCTCTGAGGATATCTGCTTTCTCTGTGCTAGTTTGGAATAAACTTGTCCCTTCTGAGCAGCCATCCTTCAGGGTTTGACCTGCTGGCGTTGACCCTGATGCACTTTATAAACCAGAGGAACCGACAAACACCCTCTGGCCCCTGAGGGCGCTGCTCTCGAGAATCCCTTTCCTTTCTTCCTGAAAATGCATCTCAGATGCATCTTATTATGCTTATTCCGGTATTTTATGTGTCTGCATGATAATATACACGATTTTTAAATTTATATTTTAGTTTTGGGTTGGCAGGATATAGAATGCGACTGATGTTTACATATTTACTCGAATCCTTCCTCCCTCCCTCCCTCCAACCTTCCTCCCTCCCTCCCCTCCTTCCTTCCTTCTTTTCTTTTGTAGATTTGTTTTCTCTTTTTAGAATTTTCCATGTACATAATCTTATCTTTTTAGGGAAAAATTCTGTAATTTCTTCCTCTCCCACTTCTATAGTTTATCTTCACTCATCTTGCTGTGTTGGGTGAGCTATTCAGTAAGCTATGAAATGAAAGTGGTTAGAGCGGAAAGTCTTATTTTCGATCTTCCGAGGGAAGCACCAATTCCCCACCGTGGAATGATGTGAGTGGTATATGTTCAAAGTCACTGTTCTGGGGCTGGAGCGATAGCACAGTGGATAGGGTGTTTGCCTTGCATGCGGCCGACCCGGGTTCGATTCCCAGTATCCCATACGGTCCCCCGAGCACCGCCAGGAGTGATTCCTGAGTGCAGAGCCAGCAGTAACCCCTATGCATCGCCCGGTTGTGACCCAAAAAGAAAAATGAATCAATGTTCTTATCAGCTTTGTAGATTCACATTCAATTTGAGCTTATGGGAGTTGTTCTTTTTTTAAACACATGTTGATAATGAGTCGTGTCCATTTTTTTCTGTGTTTATTGTGATGGACTGTCCCCTCCTTTTTATTTCATTAAACTGGTAAATTATACCACTTGGTATTTGAAAGTTTCAACCAATCTTGTGTGCCTGAGATAAATTCCTCTTGGTCATGATATATAATTACACTATATATCACTTTATTTGGGCTGGAGCGATAGCACAGCAGTAGGGTGTTTGCCTTGCGCGCAGCCAACCCGGCCTAGCCAGGTTCGATTCCTCCGCCCCTCTCGGAGAGCCCGGCAAGCTACCGAGAGTATCTCGCCCGCACGGCAGAGCCT
>JAOXYA010082642.1:0-11292 GCA_028565675.1 Sorex palustris
CACTGGTGGTGCTCAGGTGCTATTTCTAGATTCCTATCAGTTCTGAGTGAATTAAAATACCTGGGATTAAATCCTTGACTTTCACATGCAAAAACTGTTCTCAGTTCTTTGAACTATCTTTCTGTATATTTGGATGTTTTTTAAAAATGCAGTATTAGAAAGTCTGACTCTTCTTTGTACAAATGAGAAAATAATTTTTGAAGAAGTTTGAATTGTCCTGGATAGGTTATATGAGTAATTGGGGGATTTAAATAAAGAAGCTACTTTATCTTTTTTAACCTTTGTCATAGTTTTGCCAGGAAGAATTATTATGCCCACCTTAATAAATACTTTGAACCTCAGAGCGATTAAATATTTTGCCAATGATCAAATAACTCGGAGGTGACAGGCTGATTTGAGTTCTTATTTGCTCACAAAGCTCATTCATTCCATGATACAATATAATTTTAATCAATATAATTACTTATACTGGAGTTTACTAATCACTCATATATCAAAACACTATGGTATTTATATAAGCCCAGATGATGTAATCTGTCATGTTTTTATTCATTCTAATTAGTGTTATCTTTTCATATGTGTAGAGAAATAGAGTTTAAAATAAGAAATAAAATACTGAGACTTTATGACTTTAGTTACTGATGCCTCAGCATGTCTGTGTATTTCTTAGTAAAGTTTTTGTTTTTATAAACTGGCTGACTGATTTTTGTATCTTGAATAAATTGTATGAATTAATGTGGTTATTTTCCTGGCTATTTTCCTGACTATAATTTTTTAAAACATTGTGTTCATTTTGGGGCCAGTCAGTTAGTCCAACCGGTAAGGTACTTGCTTTGCACGTAGCCAACCCAGGCTTGAGCTTTGGCAACATATGGTCACCTGAGCACCACCAGGAGTGATCCCTGAGCACAGGACTAGGAGTCCCCCTGAATAATGCTGGGATGGCTCCCAGAAAGACAAAATGTATTCATCTGAGGGAGAGCACTAGCATAATTGTCAGCAAGAAACAGTTGTTACTGAATGTGCTTGGTTCAAAAATTGCACTTTCACAATTTCTTCAGCAAAGATATAATCTTATTTGCTCCCTTTCAGGTGTTTATGTGTGGGACTAAATAATCACTTGGTGAAAGCAAAGTTAATGTATTTTTAAAATTACCTTTTTTCCTTTTATATACCTTTATAATAGCAGAAGTTAATGAATTTTCATTTGGTCTTAATTTAAAGGTTTGAAAGGAAAGAAAGTTCTTTATCATAGGAGGATATGATTTTAAACTGATTCTCAACAAAATACTTGATCTGTGTGTTACTGTCACTGGATATTAAGTTGACAGTCAGTGACAATAGTTTACAACAGCTATTTCAACCTTCTTACACCTGCAGACTGGTGAAAATAAGGCGAGTATTTCATGGACTCCTATTGCATAAATAAAAAGAATTTTATGGGGTTAAAATTTTGCATTACAGTAACATAACATAATTTGCTTATGCAAAATTTTAAACTACTGCAATGTAGCATTAACAAGCAACACACATCGGTATGGCGAGTTTGAGGATGATAGGGGATACATGGTGCCCTGGGTAATACTAAGACATGTTTTTGACATGTCAGTTGGAAACCGTCTCTAGTGCTCAGGTCCTGCATTGCCCCAGTGTAGCATTTGCTGGATAGCCTTAATAGTTTCCTGAGCCAGTAGGAAGGTTTTGTGAGTGGCCACAGAGACTGGTGGTTTATATCACTGGTTTACAGTATGCAGTAGAAAAATTAAATTACTCATTATTGTCAGTGAGTTGACTGCTCTGTTGTAACTCTTTTGTTAATTTTTTTTTTTCTTTTTGGGTCACACCTGGCAATGCACAGGGGTTACTCCTAGCTCTGCGCTCAGGAATTACCCCTGGCGGTGCTCAGGGTACCATATGGGATGCTGGGAATCGAACCCGGGTTGGCCGCGTGCAAGGCAAACACCCTACCCGCTGTACTATTGCTCCATTCCCTCTTTTGTTAATTTTTTAATTTATAAATTTCTAAGTTATTAGAGGCAGATTTACTTCTAGTTTCAAAAGTTGATTGTTTGTAGCCGGTGTTAGCTTGACACATTGAATTTTGAAGAGATTCGTGAGTGGCACACGCAATAATTCTTTCTTGTTCATTCATCAAAGAATTGGCTGATCACCTTTGCTGTTGCTGGCATTTTATTTTAAGTGCTAGTGATCTGTCCATGAGCAGAACAAAACAGTATTCTTGCCTTTGGGGAAAGTGTATTTTGTACATTGGTAACTTATGTTCTGATTAGTAACAAATGAGAAACAAAGTGACTAGGAATTAATTACATAATGGCAAAACTTTAAAGATTGCATAAGTTGCATTTTGTTTAAAAAGGAATAATTACATACAATAGGGGTAAGCTCACAGGGTTTCTTAGGAGCCACAACTTAAATGGGGCTGTAGAAAATTTATGAGCATTATTTGAAGGGAAAAAAAGTTAAAAGACCTTGCTAATTAGTGATTATTCATTAGACTTTATTAGAATAGCAACTTTATATATTTCCTTCCTGGGTCATTTTTCAGTTAAGTAATATGAAGTATTTATATTGGTGTGATTGCTGCAGGAGGGTTGGAGCACCTTGTTCAGGCTTAGCCCCTGTGTAGCATTAAGCACCTCAACATGTATCTGCTGGACAGGTAATGGAGCAGTTAGATGGGTCTAATTGCCTCTCAGTTTAAGACAAGTGTGACTATAAGTACATGTACTGCCTATGTATGAATATGATTATATTATTTGAGAATAATTTCTTGTACTAAAAAACAGTGATGTGTTTGACAATTTTTCTTTTTCAGATTTAAGGACTATTTGAAAAGACTGAAATTTTTAGTTGAAATTGCTGCAGTAACAATTCTTGTTCTTGGGTGTTGCTCCTGGCTCAGTGCTTGGGGATTTCTTTTGGTGGGTTTGGTGGGGTCATGGGGATGAGGACCTGTGAGGGCTCCTGCACTCAGAGCATGTGCTTCAGCCTTTTAAGCCACCTCCCCATTAAATGAAGCATTTTCTCGACTTGAGTGAATATATGAAGATTTCTGGGTTATAGTTATTTATAGCATTGTGTGATTTGAGAGTTGGTAATAAAAGATAAGTCTGTAACTGTTTTGAATCTACAGCTATGCTGGTAGCAGTATTTTTGTTACTTTTAGACCAGCATTTCCACTTCTTGAGACCCAAGGTATTTAGATCAGCATCATTAACAGTATCCTCTGTCAGCTAGTACCAACCTCCTAGTAAGATTCAGACTGTAGAATTACGTGTGGGTGCTACTCAGTCAAATTCTGCTGTTTATGCTTTTCTTTCTATATATAGCAGACAGTAACTCTTAAGAAAAATGGGCATATACAGCAAACACAAGATTCTTAGTAGCCAAACAGAGTAAAATCATTGCAGTGAAATCAGTTTTTAAAATTGCAAATCTCGGGACTGGAGCGATATTACAGTGGGTAGGGTTTTTGCCTTGCATGCAGCCAACCCGGGTTCGATTCCCAGCATCCCATATGGTCCCCCGAGCACCACCAGGAGCAATTCCTGAGTACATGAGCCAGGAGTAACCCCTGTGCATCGCCGGGTGTGACCCAAAAAGAAAAAAAAAAAAAAAAAAACCAAATAAAATTGCAAATCTTAATTGAGAAAAAGTTGCATCAAGAAGGGGAGATATCAGCTTTCTAGAAATGCAAACTAAGTAATTTAGACATCTATTGCCATAGAATTATAGTCTTTTTTTTTTATCTTAATTAACTTTCTCCCATATCCCTATATCATTCTAGGGGAAAGAATTCTGATTATTTTAGAACTTTCTTTAATAACATTTTCAAGTTCATATTTGAAGTGAAAATAAAACTATCTCCCCTTAATGCTTTTCTCTTCCCTCAGTGTTATGAAGTCTGAGGGTTACACAGATGCCTGACTGTGGTACACGAAGACTTTTTTTTAAAAGTTGTTCTCAATTTATTACATTCAGTATTCCAACACTGATCCACCACCAGTTTGCCTTCCACCACCATTATTTCAGATTTTCCCACCAACACACAAGCCTGACCCATAGCAGGTTCTAAATAATTTATTTTGTATAGCTTGTTTTGAATTATCTGCTGAAAATGGTCCAAAATAGTTTCCATAAAGGAAAGTGTGTGAAGATTGTTTTATCTCACCCTGGAGCCTTTAAGCCCTTGTAGATTACTAACATGTAGTACAAGTTAATCCTTGTGTGCTAATATAAATATTATTGAGAGTGGTTGTCGCTTGAAGACTTTTTAGCTGTGGTGCTTTCCACTTCGCGTTGCTTGCACACCGAACAGTGGTATTCTCCATGGCATCCGCTATTCTCTTGCAGTGTTTGCATGTGTGCTTGCTGAGGGCTGCACCTTTGGTGGGGGTCCGTAAGTTATGGCCATGGTTTTTGCACATTCTGTAGTTGTGGTGTTCACCGAGAGTCGCCCCTATTTGTCTGGTGTACACCTGGCCAGGAATGGTAGTATCAGGGATTGCACCTTGCAGTGCTGCCAGGAGCACTGTGAGCACGTGACCCTTCGGGATCTGAGCATGCCCTCTGAGCCTCTGCTCTATTCCTTTGGGTTCGATTAGATTTTTTTTTTCACCCAATTCTGGGGACTCATTTCCAAATTGTTTGTACATTGATAGACTCTACAAGTAATTTGTTAGCCTAGAAAAATTAGTATATTTTTCTTTCAAACAACAGGTTGATTATTTTTGGAATATAGCTCCAAATATTTTAGGCTTAATATTGGTTTTCCCTTTCCCCCTTGCTATGAGGAACTCAGGTTTATTAGGGTGCTCCCAAGGCACTTTCATTCCATTTATTGGTAAACTCTTCTTTATGCTTTCCTCCCCAACCAGTTTATCTGTAAACACTTCCCTATGCTTTCCTCCCCAACCAGTTAATCAGCTTTTCCCCTAATCAGAATCTGTTAAGTAAGATCAGATCCTTCTAGGACACTGAAATTCTAAGTTAATATTGCCTTTCTCCTCTCCTTATGTCTTTTGAATAGTTTACTTTAAAGCAATGCCCTATTTGTATAGATACAGGAAGACCATTAATATTATGCTTTGTAACTTAGTATTTAATTGGCTTTGAATATTATTCACTCCCAGGCATCTGCTTTATCGACTTAAGCCTCAGTTGCCCTTGGTTCCTAGCACCCCAGAAGCAGGGTCCCTACGAGTGACTGAACAAACCCAGGACAAGCGGTGAGCTACCCTGGCATCGAAATGGGCTAGGCCAAAGTGCTACGATTCTTAATATAAGAGTTTGATCATAGACAAATGCTGTCATGATCCAAAAGTAACAACGAGAATTGGGACCCTGCTAGGGATAGGAAAGACTATCTGGCCTGAGCACTGTAGTCTGAGATTGAGATGGCTCTAGGGAGCAATTCTATAAGTTTAAGGTATTTCTTATTGTATCCATACAGAATGATTTATATTATGTATGCTTATATGTTTGTTGGACAAGGAGAGGAGAAACACACCCAGGGGATTCCGCTCTAGGGTGGTTCGATCTGATAATGAGAATCTGTCCTAGAAACTGCTTTCCCCAAGACAAAGAATTCTACTCCTATTGATTGTGACCGCACCTATGTGCAATTGTTACCCCAACCCCTCATGCTGGGGGATATAATGAGACTGTAACAATCGGCAAGTGGAGGCAGAGGAGAGAGACAGGAGTGGATGGAGAGAGGATTGGAATAAACTGTAACTAAGACCAACCAGCCTGGACCTCGTTCTTTCCTTTGCCTGCCCATCGCCATGGACCTCTCTGGGGTGGGGGAACCGGCGTAAGACTACTGAATGCGGGCAGTAGGAGAGATAGACCGCCATTGCAGTCTTTTTTTGAGTTTATGCAGATTATGGCCCCTTAAGTGCAGACTGATGTGGCTGATGTGGCTATCAAAGAGATCCAAGTAAAAGTCGTGGATAACCTTCTCCATTGCCCTTCTGGAAGATGTGATAGATCTATCAGGATGTCAGAGGGCAGTTATCTTAGTCTTATAGTTGGCGAAGGACAGGTAAGCATTTTGAATACTTTTTTCTGCCACATTGGCCAACACTGCTGCTCTTCCTTTTTGAGGTCTTCCTTTATTGCTTCTCTGTACAGCTTTTCGAGCTCCAACGTTAGCTTATGATTGCCTGAGGTTTGCGCCAAACCACGTTGGCGAATGAGCTCAAGAGTTTCCCAAGACAGGCGTCTGTTTGTGGCTTTCCCACTCTCAGCGTTCCTCGCACAGTCATGGAGGTGCTGAACCAGTCGATTATATTTCTTGTTGATGTTGTCAACAACAGCGTCTTCCCACATTGCTGCAATAGTGCCAAAGAGCTCCCAGTTCGTGGTTGTTCTGGGAGTTTTCTTCTTAAACTTTGCAGCCCTTTCTCCCTACTTCCTGAAGTAGAATTTTGCCAAAGGAGATGATGGTCTGATCCCATTTGGAATTTTGGGACAACAGCAACATAGGTCAGGCAAAATCATCGATTGAATATGATGTGGTCAATTTTGTTGTGGAAGTGTCCACCAGGAGACCACCATGTCCAACGTTTAGATTTGGCCTTCATGAACTGCGAGTTACCATGGATGGTCTTGGTCAACGTGATGAACTCAGACAGTCTCTCACCCTGTTTGTTCCATTCTAGGCCATGGGTCCCGAAGTGGAGTTTTTCAGATGACCTTCTCAGTCCTATCTTAGCATTAAAATCACCAACAGTGATCTTGTAGAAGGCATGGTCTTCTTTATAGTACTTCTCCTGCTCCAGGTAGAACTTCTCAATTTCTTCTTCATGGTAGTTGGATGTTGGTGTGTAGATGATGAAGATAGAAACTGCCGGCAGTGTGCCACATCTATTCAAGTGTCCAATTCTGGTTGTTAGGCATTCAAATGAATGAATGAATGTTGTCCACCTGCCCACATACCAAATTCCGCAGGATGGCTATTTCGTTCCCAACATTCTTCCTTCCAAAATCCGACACGCCATTTTGTTGGTAAAGTAGCGTACAGCACCTGGTCTAGACAAGGTCAAACTCGAACAACTGGAAGAGTCTGCTGCCAGTACTTGTCAATACACTGGCTCGGCTCTTCACACGCAACCTGTCTGAATACAAGGTTCTGTTCCAGTGGAAAACCAGCAGGACCATTCTGTTATACAAGAAGGGAGACATCCACGGCATCGCAACTGTCCCGCGATCTGCCTGTTGTCAGTTGTCTACAAGTTGTTCACTCGAGTCATCCTGAATAGAACAGGCAGAACACTAGACGAAGGAGAACCATGTGACCAAGCCGGGTTCTGCAAAGGATTCAGCACGATTAACCATATCCACATGGTGACCAAGCTCATTGAGATTTCGAGAGCATTCAAGATCCTACTCTGTGTAACATTTATCGACTTAAAGATGGCCTTTGATTCTGTTGAGTCTGAAGTAGTTGTCGAAGCCATAGCCAAACAGGGCATTCAGACTCAGTACATCAGGATTCTCTGCGAGCTGTATTACAGATTCACCACCAGTATCTCACCATTCTACAAGGAAGTGATCATCGATGTAGAGAGGGGTTCAGCAGGGTGATACCATTTCACTGAAACTCTTCAGTGCCACCCTTGAGAATGTCAGGTGATGACTGGAATGGGAAGAAATGGGAGTGAAGATAGACAGTTGGCAACTACACTACCTCTGCTTCGCTGATGACATTGTTCTAATAACACCAAACGTTACTCAAGCGGCACAAATGTTGGCCATCTTAGACCATGAGTGTGGAAATGTCGGATTGTAGCTTAATCTCACCTAGACCATGTTCATGAAAAACGAACTAGTCCCTGACGTTCCATTTGCTCTCAATGGAACAAACATGTCTGAATGCAGCAGCTATATGTACTTGGGTCGAGAACTCAACATGACGAACAACTTGGCACCAGAACTGCACAGGGGGAAGAGAGTGGCATGAATGCCTTCAAGAGCGTTGAAGAAGTTGTTAAGAGGATGAAGACCCTTTGGCTCCGGGCACATCTTTTCGACTCTACCGTTCTTCCTGCACTGACATACACCTCAGAGACCTGGGCCCTACAAAAATAGGATGGAAACGCTATTCAGGTATCCCAAAGAGGAATCGAAATAGCTATGCTTGTTTTATATCACATTTCACTCAAGTGAGAGTGGAATCTGGAGTTCTGACCTCTGTCGACAATTGAGGATCAGGGACGCAGTCTCCTTTGCCAAGGTGTTGAAAATCAGATGGGCCAGACATGTAATGCAATTTAGAGATGACCGCTGGACTAGAGCTATTACCAGCTGGATTCCAGGCGATGTTCAAAGGACGCATGGCCGCCCACCTACGAGATGGTCAGACTTCTTTGTCAAAACCCTCAACAAATGGTTTGAGGCTCTTTGTATTCGTGGAGCGAGCAGATGCCATTGGGTTACACTAGCACATGACAGGGATGAATGGAGATGTTATTTGCGGCTGCTCGAGCAATCGAAGATTAATGGGATAAGTGACAAGTGACTGTTGATTTCCTAAGCTGTTTGTTGCTCGTTGAACCTTCTATGTTATGTTTTTGTTTGTAGAGTTTAGTTGGCATCCATGTTAAAAATAATTTGGTATGCTCCTACTGGAATTTTCAGTATTGTAGAATTTGTTTTCAGACACTTCCAAACTTCCTGATACGTGTGATTGGGCTTATAATTTAGCTCTGGGGGAGGTAGGCGTGCTTGCTGGGGCTTCCAGAAGTACAGAGTCAGGGGAAGCTCCACTGAGATATCCCAGAGTTCTCAGCCCAGACACTAGAGTATCTTGGCTTTTCATGGGTTATTGTCTCTGCAGAGATTGTTCTTCAGTGAAGAAGTGGAGTTGAGCTGTTGGGATAGTGGCGTGATAAGTTGTGGGTGCTGCTGCCAGGGCCTTGGCACTATGGAGATTGGTCTAGCTCCTCCCACTGGGAGACGGGCGTGTCTGGATTTTCATTTGACTGGCTTCTCGGAGACTTGGCCTCTTGGCCAGTCATGGCTGGTGGGTGAGTTGGATTGTGGTGGCTGCTTCAAGGTGGGCCCAGCCCCGTTTCTAAGGAAGAAACATGAATTTTGGGGGAAGAAAATGAATTTTGATTGCAGAACAGAAAGTTTGTGATAACTAGTACAACTGGTCATCACTGCAGGATTTGTGAAGCATTAAAATAGACCTCAAATTGTGGAATTATCTTACTTATTAAAAAGTACTTGTGTTTCTTAATAACTGTTAATAAACTGGTGTAAGATTTTGAAAGATTTTTCAGTTTTTCAGTTCCATAAATCAAAACACATATTTTTGACAGGTGCTTAAAAAATTTAGAATCTGCCAGAATTACATCATAAACCTCCACACTTTAGAATTTATACTTTATTCTTAGTGGAGTATTTTGTCTGTCACTAAATTTGCTTTAAATGACTCATCATGTTATATATTTGGGCCAGAGCGATAGCATAGTGGGTAGGGTGTTTGCCTTGACTGTGGCCAACCCGGGTTTGATTCCTCTGCCCCTCTTGGTGAGCTTGGCAAGCTACTGAGAGTATTCCGCCCGCACTGCAAAGCCTGGCAAGCTACCTGTGGCGTATTCAATATGCCAAAAACAGTAACAACAAAGTCTTACAATGGAGACATTACTGGTGCCCGCTCCAGCAAATCGATAAAAAACGGGAGGACAGTGCTACAGTGCTGTTTCATACTCTGGAGAATAAGTGACTTATTAGGAAAATTCTGGTGCAGGCAAAAAAGCCAAAGCCAGAGCTGAGGTTTTCAGAATATCAGATCACAGGATTAAGCTTGGTCAACTTGCGTATTAAGCTTGGTCGACTGTGTGACTTTTTAATTAAAACAGTTATCTTTTTATTTTTCATCATAATAGTTTTGCTTTTGATTTTAGTACAAAAATAAATGTTCCGTAATTTTGTTCTTAAATTAAACAAACAATATGTGGATAATAACTGCCTAACTATGATACACTTAGGTTCTGTTTTTCAGGTATTAAAACTGTTCTTATAATAACATTGTTTTGTTTTGATCCTAATAGGAGACCTGTAGGCCAGGATAGCAATTATTTCCACATGGGCAAGGCCATTCTCAACCAGCACCCCTCCACCAGCCGCCCACTGAACTTAAACTTGTCTACTGTGGTTATATAGCTAAAGGTGATTAAATGTATTGTAAAATATAGTCTCAAATTTTAAAGTCCTTGGATATATAGAAAGTGCTTCATTATAGACGCATGCTAAGGACTTTATAATGCATTGTGAATTCAGTAATTTCAGTTTTTTGAATAATAAGGAAATTTAATTTTATAGAGACATCTGTCTAAATATGTCTGCCTACCGTTTTGTTCATGTTGTCTTTTCTTGGTCGTCTGCGGCCTTATTCTCAGTGGGAGAGTTCGCTGTGTAGGGGTTTATGGTGTTCCCCATGCTGGTCCAGTAGAGATGTGGCAGGAAAAAAATCTGCGTTGTCATGAAGAGAAGCCAATAATTTCAAATAGAGTATTGAAAATCTCATTCACCCCGGAATCAAAGAGGGTCAGAGCCCATGGAATATTGCTTCAGACTTGCAGAGCGGTATGATTCTGAAGCACTCTGGTTCAGTGGGTTTGCTGTAGTAATTTCAGTTTAGAAATTGGCGTTACATTGTAGGTTGGGGAGTGAAAGAATAGGAGGGAAAGGATATTTTCCACACATGGAGCTCTTCTCTTTTTAGGTTGAGACCTTAAGGTGAGAAATAAAAGATAATAACAGGAAGGACTGCACTGGTGTTTAAAAAGAAAAAGTAGTTCTTCTCTAGTTGTTTCAAGTGTAGCTTCTTCCAGTGCTGTGTGCTTAATTGGTTTCCTGGAACATGCTTGTAACTGTCCAGTGGTCAGAGCACTCTGCAGGGAACATGGGCATGGGGCACTGTCAGCTCCACAGCAGGGAACATGGACACGGGGCACTGGCGGCTCCACAGTGCCTTGGGTTTGAGGACACTACCATATGCATCCAACTGCCTGGTCTACGGTCGTTCTTTCCAGGAAAATATAAAGTGGACATAATTCCTACGCTGATTTATTAGTGCTGTGTTTGACAAACTTCATTCATATGTCTAATAGAATACGTCTATGACAGTAGAAACTTCCTTCCAATTTTTTTCTGTGATTATAGCATTTTTCTTTATGAAAATACTGAATAAGGAAAGAGCTGATTAATTTAACTTCTAAAATGGCTTCTAGAAAATCAGGGATACATCTTAGTCAG
>JAOXYA010082651.1:0-11291 GCA_028565675.1 Sorex palustris
AGAAGAGGAAGGAAGGAAGGAAGGAAGGAAGGAAGGAAGGAAGGAAGGAAGGAAGGAAGGAAAAAAGGAAGATTCCCTTTTGCAACAGCAGGGATGGAACTGATGGGTCATGGAGAGTGAGATAACTTAGAAGGAGGCAGCAGGTGGATTCACTCACGGGGAATATAAATAACCAAAGCAAACAAACTGAACAAGTCACAACAAAAATAACTCTTAGGCTTTGAAAATAAGAGTGGGGACTCTCCGGGGAGCGGGGTGGGGGTGGGGAGATGTCAGGGTAGAGGGGTCCGTTTGCAAGTGATGAGTGGGTACCGTGCAGTATGGACACATATTGTGATGTGAAGCTGTACCCCCGAGTCACAGCATTTCTCTCAGCCAGTGATGAATCAGTTAAGACAAAGGAAAGTAGTAGAAGCGGAGAGACCGCGCGGCCTCAGGGCCGGTGCAGTGTTTGAGTGCGATTTCGGTGCCACTCGACCCCCTGGCACTGCCCAGTGCAGTTCAGAAGCCCCCCGCATCACGGGGTGACCTGGTGTTTCTGAGCAGCACGACAGTCCTCAAGTCCTCTGGCCCAGATGGGCAGGGACCATGGGAGGGGCCCCTGAGGAGTCACCTCCCCCACGTCAGAAAAGCAAAAGAAAAGACTAGAAAGTTCTGTGGGGGGCGGGGGGGAGACAGAGCCGCCTTGTACTCCGCCATTAGCAGAACTGTGTCTGAGGCGAGGGGGGACCCTTTTCTCATGCCTTGCTCCCTGCTCGGGGTTTCCTCTCCTGTGTGCTTGTCCGAGTCGCTGATACTGCAGAGGGACCTGGAGGGTGCACGGGGGGGACTCAGTGACACCCGGGACGGCAGCCTCTCAGCTCCCCGAGTCCCCAGGGAAGCAGGTAGGTCCCACCAGTGGACAGGACAGGACAGAGCTGGGGTCTGGGGGCCTGGGCTCAGACTCCCCGGGGCAGGGACGGGGAGAGAAGGGGTGGCGTGGGAGCACCCCTGCAAAGCCTTCCCCTCACACTGGGGAGGGCAAGAGATGCTCGGACCAAACAGGCACTGGCCGGCTCGTCCACTCAGTCGTCCACAGGCCCGTCCAGCAGGTGGGTCTTCGGTGCTGCCCTCGTGCCGGCTGGGTCAGCGTCCAGAAAGGCCGCTGCATGTGGACCTGGGAATGACCACTGCGGAGCAGATCTGGGGGGAAACTGAGCCCCAGGGGTGTCTGCAGATACAGAGTCTCCGGTGCCCAGAGGCGCGTGCAGGATGGGAGGCGGGAGAGAGGAGAGCAGGAGTTAGGGCACGTGTCCTGCACACAGCTGAACCGGGTCTCTCTCTGGCACCCCAGAGGGACCCCGAGCCCCACTTTGTGATCCCTGCATGCAGACCCAGGAGCAAGCCCTGAGAACCTCTGGTTGTGACCCAATTTTTTTTTTTAATTTAGATGCGAAGGACTCTGGCGGGTCAAGGCTGTTTGTTGTTGTTGTTGGTCCTTTGGGAATTGACTTTTCCTTCCTGTCCTTGTTCTCTCTTTGATCCCCAACACAGCAGGAAGACGCGGGCTCTGATCTCACCAGGCCCACAGCACGGCCCCCTGAGCACCTCCTAGAGTCCTCTTAGAGCTGGCCATCAGCACCCGCGGACAGGGCAGCACAGCCTACGGACGCTCAGGACTCACCCCAAAGGCCAGGGCCAGGGTCTGTCACAGTCCCTCTCCCTGCCCAACCGGCACCGAGCAGCCCAGCCCCACGCGTGACCCCTGCAGCTGCCAGGGCCAGGCTGCTCTCAGCTTAGAATCCCCCCGCCCCAAGGCACCCGTCGACCTCACTGGCATGGGGGCACACCTGACGGTGCTTGGGGGACCATATGAGGTGCCAGGGATGGAACCCGGCTCGACCTCGTGCAGGGCCAGCGCCTTAACCTCTGGGCTATCTCTCGAGTCCAGTTTGACCTTTTTTCCCTTCCTATACGAGCTCTCAAACCGTGATCCATCCCTTTTCCAAGACAGAGAAATCCAGAGACTCACTCAGGTCACAAGATCAAGGTGGAGTGCTTGAGATTAGAACCCAGGACTCCTTGCTCTTCGGCTCTTGGCTCTTCCATGGCAGGACAGGGAGAGCTGGGGGTGCAATTTTTGTTTGTTTTTGTTTTGTTTTTTTCTTTTTGGGCCACACCTGGCGATGCTCAGGGGTTACTCGTGGCTCGTGCACTCAGGAATTCCTCCTGGCGGTGCTCAGGGGACCCTATGTGGATTGCTGGGAATTGAACCCGGGTAGGCCACGTGCAAGGCAAACCCCCTACCCGCTGTACTATCATTCCAGCCCCGGGGGTGCATTTTGAACCCCTGGGAGCCTGTTACTGTTCATGGCCACATCATATTCCACCACTCGAATGTCCTCAGTGAATGCCCAAGGCTGCCATGTGGCACCTAGTTTGGCACAGACCAAAAAGCACCAGATGTGACGTCTCAGGAACAGCAATTGGAGTGGCACCCAGCAGTGCTCAGGGGACCCTGGGCTTGGGGATCTGATCGGGATCAGCCTGCAAGGCCTGCATGTGACCCCTAGCGCTATGTCCCCATCAGTGTCCAAAAGCTGAGCAGCTGGTCCCCACGGGGCCCACGCGCCCGGTTAGAGGGTTCCCGATATTATCTACAGGAATCTTAAACGAGTCCCCTGCCCAGAGGCGGCCCCAAGAACTTCCTGTGCTGCCTGGGGCAAGTAACTTAGACCTCTCTGGGGGCCTGCCTGTCCCCACCCATGAACAGGCCAATTGATTGCTCTCAGGGCTGCTATGAGGGTCATGGGGCTGCTCTGCCTGCAGGGTGGGGGCCTGCTGTACAGTGGGTGCCTGCCCTCCCTGAGGCCAGCCCCCACGGCTCCTTCAGACAACCCAGGGCCGCCTTGAGCATCTCCAGCTGGAACCTCCCCCCTCCCGAGCCACCCGCTGACTCACGGTCTCAACCGAGCTGTGGAAAAACAAACCTCACTTGTTTTCTTGGTGTGTGGGTCTCCCCCACCCCCCCACCCCATCCCCCACATGCGCGCATGCGCGCACGCACACAGCCATAAACACACACACATGCACAACACAGACCCGATCAGCATCTTTGAGGTGGGGAAAGTTTACGTTTCACAGGTGTGTCCCCAAATCTCACAATACACACACTCTCTCACACACACACACACATACACAAACACTCTCTCTCTCTCTCTCTCTCTCTCTCTCTCCCACACTGCGCCCCCATTATGCTCCCAGAGTTGTTTTCTTCTCTGCTCTTGTAGAGATGCGCAGTTCACAGGGCACTGCTGGGGAGAGGTCTGCAAAGTGGGCACACACTGGGGGGTCCCCTGAGCGGCGCCCGCTGACCCTTCCCTCCCCACCCCCTTCCCACCCGGCCTTCTCCCACCTTCCCTGCGACTGGACCGTACACAAGAATGTTCTAAGGCAAACACTGCCTCCCTACTAAATCAAGTCCGCAGAGACGCGCGTTCCCTCTGAAAAATACCGCGTGAGCGTGGCTTACGAGGCAGCTCTCGAAGGCCGGGGGGTGCTGGCTGGGGGACTTGGCGACACATTCCCCGCCACCACCACAGATATGGCGACCACGTGCTTCTGGGAGGGCAGGCGCTGAGGCCCCCCACAGCAGAGGGCCACGCGGATTCTGTTTCAGGGGCGTGAGCCCAAAGAGGTCTGGGGAACCAGCCCAGGTCACCCGGCACACAGGGGGAATGCGTGGAAGTGGGCCCAGGCCTCTCTGCTCAGCTCTGGGGTGAGGGGTGCCCTCCTCGGGGGCTGCTCTCAGGATTCCCTGGCTTTCTCTCGTCTTCATTCAATAGGCTCTTCTCCCCCACAGGCGACAGTGTGTGCAGGGCTCAGGGGTGGCAGCAGAAATTGCCCCTGGAGGGGCTGGAGAGATAGCACAGCGGGTAGGGCGTTTGCCTTGCACGCAGCCAACCCGGGTTCGATTCCCAGCATCCCATATGGTCCCCTGAGCACCCCCAGGAGTAATTCCTGAATGCAGAGCCAGGAGTAAGCCCTGTGCATTGCCGGGTGTGACCCAAAAAAGAAAAAAAAAAAGAAAAAAAATTGTCCCTGGAGTGGTTGAACATCTGTTTAACTGAGCTTCCACTCCACGCCCGAACCTCCAGAAAAGAGTCAGGCCACTAGGTGCCTCTGCTAGCGGTCGGACAGTGAGTGGGGCCTCCTGTCTGTGCTGCTCCACAGAGTCAAATGGAATGACTGAACGGAATGGGGGGGTGATGGGGAGAGAACTCCCGCAGGGCCCAACAGAATGGGGGTGATGGGTGGGGACAGCTCCCACAGAGCCTAACGAAACAGGGTAAATGGGAGAGAGCTCCCGCCACCAGGGAAGGGGGGAGGAGGTGACAGCATTGTCTCCCGTGAGGGTGGCCAGCATCTGGGCAGTGTCTCCAGGAGCTGACACTTGAGCTGAGACCTGAGTGGAGAGGTAGGGGGCGGGGCGGGGAGGCCGTGGCAGCAGGTGCAGAGGCCCTGCGGTCAGCCGAAGCTCAGGGCATCGACAGGAGAGCATTGGCCAGCCCGGTGGGATATGGGGAGAGAGGACAGCCCGAGGAATCACACCCCAAGGAGGGGCCAGTGGCCGCGCGGCAGGAAGTGGGCTTTATCCACTGGGGTGACAGCAGTGGGGGGCTGTGGTCGCCGGAGGCCACAGGTGGCGGCAGAAGGAAACTGGACCCCCGCTGCTAGACCATGGGGGATCACTTGGAGAGTGCCCCCCGACACCGACACCGCACACAGACCACCAGGATTGAGCCCCGAGACCCCCCCACGTACACCCCCGCGAGCCCGCCGCTCCGTTCCGCTTCGCCTGACACCCCAAACAGTGACTCACGGAGTAAGACAGTCGAGCGCGGCTGCGCTTGCCCGCGTGTGATATCAAAATCCGAGGAGCATATATTTCCAGCCCAGGGGATGCCAAGGCGCGGCTGTTTTATTTAAGGAATTATTTGGCTGGTGTGAGCGGATGTTTATCCGAGCTCTTGCTCCCCATGGGGGGCTGGGGTGGGGTGGGGGGCAGGCAGGTACCTGTGCTGCTTGGTGGCTAAAAATAGGGGCACCTTCGGGAGGGAGTGTTTTCCAGGTGGCAGGGCCTGAGGGATCCCCCCTCCCCACCCCTCCTCAGGCCTCCCCGCTTCCTCCCTGGAGCTGCTGAGTCGGGAGACCTGGCTTCCTTCCCCAGGGCCCATCCGTCAGACCACCAGCTCCCCGCCAGGGACCACAGGTGGGTTGGGCCACAGTCGGTTGGGCCCTGACTCCTCCCCAGAGCCACCTCCTTTGGCCTTGCAGGTGGATCCCTGCAAAGGGACATCCCAGGCCCTTCCATGAGTATACAGAGCCGAAGGTCCAGAGAGGTAGATAGCTCAGAGGTCACACAGCAGGGCCAGAGCTGGGACACACCCATGGTTAGGAGGACTAGAATATATCTCTGGGGGCTGTGGGGGGAGACTTTGCTTTTTTGTGGGGGGTCACACCCAGTGATGCTCAGGGGTTCCTCCTGGCTCTGTACTCAGGAATTACTCCTGGCGGTGCTCAGGGGACCATATGGGATGCTGGGAATCCAACCCAGGTCAGCAGCGTGCAAGGCAAGTTCCCTACCTGTTGTGTTATTGCTCCAGCCCCAGGTGGGGGGTTTCGGGGTGGGGGGAGACTTTTCAGGCAGAAGTTCCCTTTGGTCTTTTGGCCACTTCAGGCTCTGCGGGGAATTGTATTTTGTGGGACCACCCCCTGTGATGGTAGGGATTGAATCCTTGCTGCGGGCAGGGATGGGGTGTCAGCACGGGGCTCTTACGCTGGGACCATATCTAGGTCTCTGTTGGAAAACTGGGAGGTTTTCTATTTTTGTTTTTATGGGGGGAGGGGCTTGTTTGAGGTCCACACCCAGCGATGCTCAGGGCTTACTTTTGGGTCTGTGCTCAGGAAACGCTCCTGGTGGGGTTCAGGGGATCGAACCCGGGTCAGCTGCAGGCACGGCAAAGGCCCTCCCCACTGTGCTCTCAGGCCCCCCAGGAAACTGCACTTAAATCCTAGCTGCTGTCTCATGCGTTGAGAATATACCGGAGAGTGAGGGGAAGGAGAGTCATTTTCAGAAGGGGAGCTGGGGGGTGGGGGGTGCAGGGCGAGCAGAGAGCACCTCCCCCCACCCCGCCTCCCTGTCTCTGGCACAGTCCAGAGTGGCGGGGTGGCAGGGAGGGGAGCCTCAGCCGAGCAGCTGCCAGCATCGGTGGGTGGTGGTCGCTGCTGTTCTCTTGGGTCCTTCCCAGAGTCGGAGCTACATGCCAGGGGTGGCCAGGGACACCCCGTTTCTTTGCCTTCCTATGCACCTGGGGCGCGCCCCTCCCCACGCCTGGCCACCACCCCACAGCAGAATGCCGTGGGTGCTGGGCAGTCTGACAGCCCCGTGGCAATGGATGCCGCGGTGCCAGGGGGCACACTCAGTGCCAAGCATCTGAGCTCCGGGTCCGTCTGGAGGGAACCTTGATTGCTGACTCTCGGTAAAACCCGCCGGAAAGTGACACGCGCCCAGACAACCGTGGGGACCGTCTCATATCTGTGCTTTGCCTCTTTCTTTGCGTTTGCTCCTGAGGGGCCTGAGGGCACATCAGGGCATTCTCAGGATGCTCAGGTGGCCTGGGGGCACCCGCGTTGGTGACTTGGGGCAGCCAGGCCCGAGGACGTGGTGCAGTTTGGGCCTGTGGTGCTGGGGCTTGCCTGGGCTTCCCGGGCCACCTCAGCGGTGCTCTGGCATCACACCCCACTGTGCAAATGCCCAGGTGCATCCCGTGCTGGCCACATGCCAGGCGCACACCATAACTTCTCCCACACCCTCTCCCGACCTCCTCTCTTCTCATCATACATGTGACGTTTCTCTTGGGCTGACCCTGAGTCGTGCCCAGTTCCCGGGGGCCTGCCTGTGGCAGCAGTCCAAGCCCAGCATGCTAAGAGAGGGCTTGGGGGAAATAGCTCAGCCCAGTCCGTACCATGCGTGTGTCCCTGATGCTGGCTGGAGCCACACACACTTCTCGGGCTCCCTGGATGTACCAGGCCAGCGTGACCCCAGCTGAGGGCCGCAGAGTCAGCTCGGGAGCCACACGGGCTGCTGGTTTGGGGTCACGTCTCCCTGCTCACAATGAGAGATAGACCCGATTCACACCAGCCCCTGCCTCAGGCTTCCCAGCCAGGCCTGCGACCTCAGCTTCATCCCCAGGGACCCCAGCCTATGGCCCGGACACTCCCGAGATGTATTACGGATAAATGTCAGCCCTTGGCCTTTTCGAGCGTCCGGCCAGGGCCCATCCATCTGAAGACTGTTGATGTGTCTTTGGCGAAACTCGGGAGAAAGCTCGCGCCAGCTGGGACTTCTGGGGCACCGCAGACCACCCGGGCAGGCTCCGGCTGCAAAACCACTTGCTGGCCGGGCACAGGATACGGAAAAACACTTGTACTGCTTTTTTTTTCTTTCTTTCTTTTTTTGGTTTGGTTTTGGGCCATACCCAGCAGTGCTCAGGCAGGGTTCAGACCTGGTGGTGCTCGGGGGCCCTGTGGGGTGCCGGAGATCAAACCCAGGTCAGCTGCGTGCAGGGCGGCTGCCCTCCGCACTGGCCTGTAGCTCCAGCCCCCGATTTCCCTTTACACCTTGGCCACCAGGGGAAAGTGCAGTGGGATTTGGTGCCCCGCCAGTGTGATTCACTCGCAAATTTGCAAACACAGGGCCTGGGCCTGGGCCACTCGCTCCCGGAATCTGGCTCCTGGCACATTGCTGAGCCACCTCTACCCGCGGGCTAGTGTCTGGAGAGACCCCAGAACCCTGGCAAGCCCACACTTCCCTCCTGTGTCCCTTCGGAGCTGGGGTAATGATCTGCCTGCCGGATGTAGCAGGGACCCTGCCCTGGGCTTGGCCCTTTGCCCCTGGAGCCCCCAAACCCATCTCCTTGAAGGGCACAGACGCGCGGGCTGGAAACTTGAGGCTTCCCAGGGTTGCTGGAAAGCGGAGCATGTGGTGTGACGGCAGCTGGGCGCCTGGCTCGGGACTGTGGCAGGCAGGCTGGCAGGCACCCTGGCTTTCCTGAAGGAAGGCTCCTCTCCCCAGGTGCCCACAGCAGGCATGTCCTGGCACCCTTTCCAGGAGCTGCACCTGACTGCTGGCCCCGGGCAGGGCCTGCTGGGACATGCCCGCAGGACGCAATGCCGGGAAGCCTGGCCAGGGCCCGCCCTGCCCACACTGGCCCAGCACGGCAGCCCCACCCAGGGGCCCTGCCACCAAGCCCAGATCCTGGTGCCAAGGGATGGTGGCAGGGCTAAGGGTCGGTGCGTGGGCAGCTCAGGCGGGGACTAGGGGGAGGTTGGCCCAATGCTGCTGCCCAAACCCAAGATTTCCCCCCACCTTCATTCCTGGCTTCTCTTTACAGGCCCCTCTCTCTCTCTCCACCCCCTCCCCCCGTCACTTCCCCTCTCCCTAAGGACTCGGAGCCACCACCAGCCACCACCGCACTTTCTCCCAGACTGAGCTGATCAACCCGCACCAGAACGCCAGGCCCCTCCTTTGTTTTACAGAACTTACTTCTGTGGGTACATCCCTCCTTTGTGTGCCATTCCCGGTCCCCCCCGCCTCCGGGGCCCCACTACAGATCACTCTGGAATCTAGGACTCCTGTTCGCCAAAACTCACCCTTTTGCAATCCTTTCCCGCCCTCCTCCGTAGGATGGCCCGGGTGCTGCCGGCAGAAGGCTTCCCCGTGCCAGAAGGGAGCACAGGAGGGCACCCGAGACAGAGGCAACGCTGGGAACTCACGGCAGGACAGGACACTGTGCAGATGGGCTGCAGTGGGGAGGCCCTCGCCTGGCTAGGCCCGGTATTCAGTCGCCCCGATAAAGCTCTCCCCTTCCTCCCAGGAGATCCAGTCAGGCCGAATAGCATGTATTCCTTGGAGTTTTGTTTTTGGGGGAACACCCAGCAGTGTTCAGAGATTATTCCCACCTCTGCACTCAGGAATCACTCCTGGCAGTGCTGGGGGAGAATGATATGGGATGCCAGGGATGAACCTGGGTCGTGCGAGGCAAGCTCCCAACCCCATGACATGAATTCTGTGAGATGAACTGGCCAAGTATCTGCTTGTGATTGCCCTTTCTTTCGTCAGACATGCATTTTTTTTATACCATCTTGTAGAAAAATGTGCATTTGCAAAATTTGTCTTTGCCCAATCTCAAATGTCCAGAATTCTTCCGGGTCAAATCCTGTGTGTGTGTGTGTGTGTGTGTGTGTGTGTGTGTGGAGGGGGGGCATCTGGCAGGGGCGGGGCATAGCTTCTGTGGTTGTCAGATGTGCAGGGACAAGCTGCTGAAATGGCCCTCCTGGATCCGTGGGTGTGGAGGGGAGTGGGGTACTGGCCACTGGTCACGCTGCGGGAGGCCCCGTGTTCCAAGACACTGCCCGCTCCCTGGGCTGCTCTGTCTCAATACTGCTCGGGGTCCGACCCCTATCCGTAGAAGGCCTGCCTACTGGCCGGAGGGGTTGCACCCAGGACTGTGAAGGAGCGGGATGGGGTCCCCAGCACGGCACAGTCCTGCCAAGCCCCACCACGTCTGTGTCCAACCGAACAAACAAAATTCCTAAACACCTGTCGACAGCAGCCCTCGCCCACCCCCAGCCCCCACCGCGAAGCTTTAAGGGTTTTTCGAAAGGGCCAAAGGGAGGGGTCTTGGAGCTGTTCAGGCTGGTGGTGCTCAGGGGGTTGGGGTCATGCAGGACCAGGCCCCAAAGCCAGGGCTCGCTCATGGCAGCCCTGTGCTTTGCCAGCTGACCAGGGTCTGCGCTGCTTCCCGGGAGCAGAAAGGCCTACCTCTCCTTTAGTAAGTCCGGGACCTTGGCGGGGGCCCCCGATTCTCAGGGATCTTGAGGGTCCATGGAATGGAATGAACGCGCCCTTCCCGCGCAGGTGTTGGTGTTTGAAAATGACGTAAGTGGTGGCCAGAGGGGCGGGAGCTTGCCTTGTGTGCGGCAGGCAGGACCAGGTTCCATCTTCGGCACCCCTTAGGGTCCCCCGAGCACAGCCAGGAGTGATTCCTGAGGGCAGAGAGCCAGGAGTCAGCCCTGAGCGTCGCCAGGTGTGACCCAAAAACAAACCAAAAGCAGTTGAAGTGAGTGGTGGCAGGAGAGATAGGGAGAGTCAAGCGGTGGCCTTGGGTGCAGTTCTAGCCCCAGTGCCAAGAGGCCGTCACACACGGCCAGCAGTCAGTCCTGAGCACACTGGGTGTCCTCCACTCACCCACGCCCCCGTTAATTAACCGGGACCCCCCATACTTGGGGACTATGGGAGTCAGGGAGGCCTGAGGAGTGGGGAAGGTTCTGGGTGTGAAGAGTCACGCTCCCTGGGGTGGGTCAGGCAGAAGACACAGGAGACTGGGGGAGTCACAGAGCTCCGGGCCAGCCTCTTCCCAGCGCAGTGATCTCAGGCATCTCTTCCTGTGCAGTGGGACAATGACATTAGGGTCATAAGGTCCTAAAGGACACCAGAGCTGCCCGGGAGTCGCAGAGCCCTGCAAGGAGGGGGTGGTGGTGGTAGGGGACTGGGTCTTGTGGCACTTTCTGGCACTTCCTAAGCCTCAAGGCTGCAGCCAGCAAAACGCAGCCCCACCAGGGGCTGCCAGAGAGATAGTACAGCAGATAGGGGCTGGCCTTGCCTGCTGCAGACCCAGGTGCAATCCCCTGGACCCCGTAGGGTCCCCTGAGCATCGAGCACGGAGTAAGCACTGAGCACGGCCAGCAGATGTACCCCCCCCCGCCCACCCCAAAATGCAGCCCTGGAAATCCAGGACCTCCCGGACTTCCCCTCCCCGTTGTGATCTGGGCCGGGAGAGGGTCTCCAGGAGCGAGCGTCTGAAGACTCAGGTGGGCAACAGGAATGAACGCATGAACGATGCCCGTGAGTTCCCGCGCCCGGAGTGCTCCCGCAGCTCCCGGGAGAGCTGATCGGTGCTGGCCTCGGGGTCCCGGGCTGCCCCCGCATTCACCCCTGGCTCGCCGCCTCCCGCGCTCCCCCCGCGGTGCTGCTATTTCTGGCTCCACCTCGGGCGGGGCCGCGCGGGCCCGCGGCTGTGCCCGATACATATTTTAATAGCTTCCCGCTCCGCCACCTCCGGGCGGCGGCCGGCGGCCCGGGCACTTGACCCGGGCTGGCCCGCGGAGGCCCCGCGCGCGGCCCACTGACCGCGGCGACCTCCTTCCGCCCGGGGCGCGGAGGGGCCCCCCACCCACGGGCGAGGGCC
>JAOXYA010082665.1:0-11291 GCA_028565675.1 Sorex palustris
TCGATTCCTCCGCCCCTCTCGGAGAGCCCGGCAAGCTACCGAGAGTATCTCGCCCGCACGGTAGAGCCTGGCAAGCTGCCCGTGGCGTATTCGATATGCCAAACACAGTATCAACAAGTCTCACGATGGAGACGTTACTGGGCCCGCTCCAGCAAATCGATGAACAACGGGAGAACCGTGACTGTGATCCAAGATAATATTTAGGGGAGGGAAAAAAACCTCAATGACAACCACAAAAATGTTGATCTAAAAATGAGCAAAGGGATCGGAGAGAGAGTACAGCAGGCAGGGAACGAGCCGTGCACTGGGCCAACTTGGGTGCCATCCGCAGAACCACAGACGGTCTTCCAAGCACGGCCAGGAGTGGTCACTCAACACAGGGCCAGGAGCCGGTCCTGAGTACAGTGGGGTGTGGCTCAACCTCTCCACCCCCCAACCCGGCCACGTCACAACCAAAAACAAGAGCAACAATACAAGGCAGGTGAGATAGCCCACAGTCGGGCTGGAGGTCTGCCCAAACACCCCGAGATTCCAGCAATGCGGGTGTGGCCAAAGCTTTTAACAAGAAAGTTTTAGAGAAGATGGGGGAGAGAAATGACCACTTCAGCTCTCTCTGTCCAAACTGTAATTAGCATAGGCGTTACTGGTCACTTGTCAGAGCCTGGAGGCTGGAATGTACTTAGATTATAAAACAGATGGCACAGATTTTGTAAAAGAAGGCCAACAGCTCACTATTAACCCGTATATTCAGAATACTCTATCTGGATTCTAATGGGTCAAATAAAATATATTAAAAATAATTTTCTCGGGGGTAGGAGATAGTACAGCAGGTAGGGCACTTGTCTTGCATTTGACCAACCCAGGGTTGATCCCCAGTATCCTAAATAGTCCCCTGGGCCTGGCAGGAGTGACCCCTGAGAACAGGGCCAGGAGTAAGCCCTGAGCACCACCGGGTGTGACCAAGAAAATGAAACAAAAATCAACTATCTCCTATTTCATTTTATTTCATTTAGGGCCTCATCCATCAGTGCCCAAAGGTCACTGGGGTCCTGGCAGTGCTGGGGGGACTGTAGGTACCAGGGATGGACGCTCGTAAAGCCCTCGGGCCTACTGTTCCCAGCCCTCACTTTACTTTCATAAAGACTCCTAGGAAACTTGAATTCCTGAGCTGCAGCAGTTACTTCCATTAGAAATCAGAAATACATTGAGGGTAAGAGACGTTACGTACACACACAAAGCTACCACCGCTAATCACTTGATCATTTGACTTGCCGTTAATCTTCAATTTGCTCGAGCCAGCACCAGTAACATCTCCATTTGTCCCTGTCGCGTGCTAGTGTAGCCCAATGGTGTCTGTTCGTTCTAGGAACACGAAGAGCCTCAATGACCACTGCTAGTGACTCCAGCAAATCTGCCCGATACCTTAAGAATCTCAAATTATAATCACAATCAGAAAGGTAAATCTTTCTAAAGTTAGGAGCTGGAGTTATAGCACAGCAGGTAGGGTATTTGCCTTGCACGTGGCCGACCCGGGTTCGATTCCTAGCATCCCATATGGTCCCCTGAGCACTGCCAGGAGTAATTCCTGAGTGCAGAGCCAGAAGTAACCCCTGTGCATCACCAGGCATGACCCAAAAAGTGAAAAAGTTAAATCCTGAATCTGAAAGTGATTTTTTCTTTTTCCAGCCGGATCACCTAGAAATGACCCCACGGTAAAGGTGCATTTCTCGTCTTAGCCGTGACCTCCATGTTTTGCGAGCAGCTGCTCAGCAAGTCTGCTGTCTGTGCATTTGCCCCGCCCCTCCCCACCATTCCTCAGGAGTGACTCCGGCTCACTCAGCTCAACCCAGAGACCGGCCACATCTGACTGCCTCAGGGACACGCCGAACCCACACCACCCGGAAGTCAGGAGAACGCGCGATGGAGGTAAAAACTCGGTTTTCTCTGAGGCGAGGACCTGGCTGTGAAGCCTCTGGGAGACCAGCCTCGCCTGCAGAGACAGCAGAGGAGGCTGCATGCAGAAGGTGGGGGCAGGGGAGTCGCAGAAAGACGCTGGCAGGCAGCTGGGTCCCCAGCGTCTCCCCGTGCTCCTGTTCTTGGAGAGACCTGGGTCCCTTCATGACTTTTGTTATTGATCCAAAGATCAGCCCCTGTGATCAAAGGCAGCGAAGACATCACTGTGGCCAGTCTTAATAACATGCATTAGTAGCTGGCAAAAATTGGGAACTACGAATTTCTCCATGTACTGGTTACTCGGGCAGAGAATAAAAGCGAAGAGATTTAAAAAAAAAAAACCCGCCAACACCTGTAAAGAGCTTCCTGAGGCTAATAACCTGACCTCATGCAGAAAGGGTTTTTGCTGGTGCTTCTTTCTGCACTGACCAGCATCCTCACAGAAGCACCCGGAACCAAGTGCTCCACTGACACTCTGTGGCCATCGGCTTCTGGACATGACCTGGGTGATGGCGGCCCCCAACGCGGCCTGCGTGCCAGGGCGTACCTGGGCTCCGTGGGGCAACGGGGCAGCAAGGACAGAGATCCAGACCCTCCTGGGGCACGAGCTCCCAGCTCCGATGCCCAGCCTCCCTCGGAGAGTCCAGGAAGCAGTCAGAGGAAGCCAGTGTCCTAGAAGTCATGGGGGCGGGTGAAAGCTCTCCAGGCCCAAGGCCTAGCCCCTGCAAAGGACCAACAGAGCCAGAGGAGCTGAGGATGCTCTGGGACACGGAGGGTCATCAACACAGGGGAGAGCAAATTCCTAGGTGGGAGAAGGGGCCCAGATGGATGGTTCTCAAGCTTTTCACACTCTCAGACAGTGGATGGAAACTGGACAGCTGCAGTAGAGGCCAGTTTCTCCAAAGAAAGGAGCTGGGCAGGGGCTAGCGATACTGCAGCGGGTAGGGATGTGCCTTGTACATGGCTGACCCAGGTTCAATTCCCAGCATCCTATCTGGTTCCCTGAGCATTGCCAGGAGTAATTCCTGAGCATCACCAGATATGACCCAAAAAGCAAAAAAAAAAAAAAAAGAGCCAGGCAGTCCCTCAACAGGACTCTTTTAAAAAAAAAATAGATTTTTTTTAAATTGAATCACCGTGAGATAGATTCTTACAAAACCGTTCATGATCAGGTTTCAGTCATACAGCGTTCCAACACCCATCCCTCCACCAGGGCGCATTCCCAGCACCAGTGTCCCCAGGTTCCCTCCCATCACCCCCCACCTCCCTGCAGCCTGTCTCTATGGCAGGTCAACGTTTGGAATCTACCACAAGTGTGGGTGGGGCGAAGGGTAGGTAAGACAGAGAAGGGACCAATATGACAATAATAGTCAGAAATTATCACGCTGGACAAGAACCGAGTGTTAAAAGTAGGTAAAGGGAAATAGCAGATAACCTTTCAGTATCTGCACTGCCAAGCACAATGCCAAAAAAAAAAAAAAAGGAGAAAGGGAGAGGGGAGGGAGGAGGAAGGGAGGGAGGGCTGGAGGGAAAGAGAGAGCAAGAACTCTTATTCTGAATACAATATTAGCCCAGGGGACCAGAGCCACAGTTCAGTGGTTTAGTAGGGAGACATTTGCCTGGCTCGCAGCTGACCCAGGTTCAATCCCCGGCATCCCATATGTCCCCTAAACCTAACAGGAGTGATTCCTAAGCACAGAGCCAGAAGTAATCCCTGAGCACCACCAGTGGGGTCCCAAACCAAATGTATCTACTCTGTATTATAATTAACATGCACAGAAGCAAGAGAACTCCCACACAGATCGGCGAGGCTGCCTGGAAGCTGCTTCGTACAGATGTGTCTGGGATTAACAACGATGACCGGGGATTAACGACAACCCAGGGCACAGCCTTATCTCTGTCCCAGAAAGCCGCACACCATAAAGCGGACGTCCCAGAACGGGAATGGGAGGGCTGCACTGCCCGCTACAGGTGGACTCTGGTCCATCACCAGGTCCTCGGCCTGCGAATGAATGCCACTGCCAGTCACGTCCCCACCAGACACCAGGGACATCTCCCCCTGATGCTCAAGAAACGGAGGACACCTCCCATCCCCGGGCAAGGTGTGCCCCTGCCCAAGTGTCAATCCGTTTGGTGTTTCTTAGAGCGTTTTATGCAATTCCAGAACTTGGGGCTGAATACCCCGTGTTTCTGAAGGAGTGTGACTTGGGTTTTCAGGAGACTGGGACTCAGCCCCCGTCCCTGTATCGATAAGGGTGCCCCCTCAGCCTGGGCACCACCATGGCCACCACCGCCCCCACATGCCCCGCCAATGCCCTTCCAATCCACGAGCACCAGGAAGCCGCCTCACGGCCCGCCACACTGCCCTTGGGGCCGGGTACACAGCGAGACCACAAGAAACACACTTAGCCATCAGCTGTGAAGTAAAGGCCGAGCGGGGTAGGGGTGGTGTGGAAGCCCCGCCATTTCTGCATGCCAAAGCGTCACTTTCTTCTACAAAAGCAACGAGCCTGGAGCCAGAGTGATAGCACAGCAGGTAGGGCCTTTCATGCTGCTTACCTGGGGTTCGATCCCCAGATTCCATATGGTCCCCCGAGCACCGTCAGGATTGATTCCTGACTGCAGAGCCAGGAATAACCCCTGAGCATCACCGGGTGTGACCCAAAAAGGAAAAAAAAAGAACCGAGCCAGGCACACCCCAGGCCAAAAGCAACACAGTGGCTGTAATAACAGAATCCCTTTCCTCCCATCTCTCTATCCTCCAATTTTGTAAACTTCTTGGAACATCTCAGGAATAATCTTTTTTCCCGTTTGCCTGATTTAGGGTGAAAATGAGGCGGTTAGCAACTGGAGGGGTTGGCGACGCGCTATGCGTTCCGGGCATCTCGCGCGCGGGCCTCGCTGAACAAATGAGCTCAGATGTTCCGGCAGCCGCAGCTAAGAAATCACCATTTGCAGTAAATAAAAGCAAAATGGTAGTGCAAACTAAGCCAGTGTCTCTAAAAGAATTATAATTAGAGACCGAATATTGTTTCCGAAAGCACATTTGAGGCACTGCAAGCATGGGGGGGGGTGCAGTCAGAAATGCATCCTAGAACAATACCATCCATCTGAATAGTGCAGAGTACTTCAAACACATCGGCCACGGACGCGCCACAGCGAGCACCAGCTCCCGGGACACACACCTCACAGTCAGTGCCAGGACTCACCCACAGGCAGCTCTCACACCCGAGGCCTTCAGGCTGCACCCCCTCAGCTGTCGCTGCCCTGTCAGGCCATGACAGAAACACCGGGAGCCACAGGAATCCCGCTCTGCTAGGACACCTCAACTGCAAGGCTGTGGACGGGAGGACTGTGGCCAGGAAAACAACCACACACCACTGGAGGACGGTGTAAGCACGCACACACACACACACACACACACACACACACACACACCATAGGAAGGATTACGAATTAGTAATTAGTATTCATAATTAATAGTATTACAAATTACTATGTACACATGCACACACACTGGACAAGAAGGACTTTGTATCTACACACACCCACAGTGGAGGGAGGACTATGTATGTATGTATACACATACACATATACATACACACACACACACACACACACTGGATGGAGAGGGAGGATTATGTATATATACACATACATATATACGGGAGAAGGACTTTGTATGTACACACAGTGGAAGAAGGACTATGTACGTAGGTACACACACACACACACACAAGACAGGGAGGATTACGTATGTATACACACACATACACACTCGACTGCAAGACTTTGTATGTACACACACAGTGGAGGGAGGACTACTTATGTACACAGACTCACACACACACACACACACACACACGAAACCAGTTTCGGGCTTTTCTTATAGATTTCAAGAAAGCCGCTGGTTCCCTGAGGACAAGCCGGTGAGGCTGAGGCTGCCAGGTTCCCGGCCACACTCGCGCTGCCCTCTCACTCCTGTTGGGCTGCTGGCAAGAGACCGGCCTCACCCTCGACTCACCCTCTCCACATGCTCGAGCGCTCCCGTGGAAAACTCCCCAGGGCGGCCAACAACACAGCCGAATTATTCCCATCTCGGTGGTGTCGAGGTCCCGCCACTGAGCGTGCCAACAGGCCTCAGGAAAGAGTTCCAGGACTGGGCAGGGCAGTGGCAGAGAGACAGGCAGAAGAGCCGCGGTGCCGTTAGGAGCTGGGCCTCACGGCGCAGGGGAGAAGCCGCCTAACGCAGCAGCGCGCAGCCCTGCGCCTCTCCAGCTGCCGCTAGAGTCTGCAAGAGACTGATGGCATGGACGAGGAGACGGTGCTTGCTGCACCTGAGCACAAGCTAATCACAACCGCGCTCACAGCGCTGCCTTAACCACAGCGGCCAAGGGTCACGCCACTCTGAGGCTGGATCAACCGCCAACTGACCACACGCAGGTGGACAACCTTTTAAATTCCAATTTAACCCTACTAAAATCACACCCTCACGAGCTCACAAGGAAAGAACATCAGCAGGAAGAACCAGGACCGTCCCTGCAACCATGAGCTTCACAGCTTAGCCACTTTCAAAACTCCCATTTGATTTTCTCGTGCGGCAAAGGGGGATCAAACACAAGGAAGACAAGCAGCTACCCCTTAGCTCCAGTCCAACCTCCGCTGCGATTTTAATTTATCTATTCCATCCACCAAACACTGACCGTGGGAGAATCCCTGGCTAGTATAAATGTAACTGTGAACATCTGTACACGTGTATGTTTCTGAGCCTGTCAAGTGACCTCCTTATCATAAACTCTAGGGCCACTTCTGGGTCAATGAGCAGTTCCGTTCTAATGAATACTGGAAAAAAAATCATTTCCAGATAAATCTGATGCATCACAATCCCATTAGAAGCGTCCCATTAGTGGGGAGCCGGAGCACAGGCACAGCAGGGAAGGCACTCCCCTGGCCCAGCCTACCCCGGCCCCATCCCTGGAGCCCCAGGGTCCCCGAGCACAGTCAGGAGGGGTCCCTGAGTGCAGAGCCTGGAGAGAGCCCAAAACCCAAAAAGAACAAGACAGTAGAGATGAGGGCCAGGGGGTCTGGGCCACGGAAGCCTGCCACAAAGGGGAGCGGGGGAGGGGAGGCAAGGGGGTCAGTTAGGACAGAGAAGGGACCACTATGACAATGACAGTTAGAAATGATCACTCTGGACAAGAACAGAGCACTGAAAGGAAGTAAAGGGAGACAAAAATGATAACCTTTCTACACCTGCATTGCTCACTAAATGCTCAAAGGAGAGAAAGAGAAAGAGAGAGAGAGAGAGAGAGAGAGAGAGAGAGAGACTGCTACAGAAGTAGGCAGGTGGGGAGGTGGCAGGCGAGAGGGAAACTGGGGACATTAGTGGCAGGGAATGTGCACTGGTGAAGGGACCGTGTTGGAACATTGCATGAAACCCAATCACAAACAATCTGTGTCTCTCCCCAAGACTGAATTTTAAAAATTAAATGAATAAGTCACACCCTCAGCCGACAAACCCAGCGCTCTTGATATTCAGGAAAGCCTCGGTGGCAGTACACAAGCACAAGGACACAGCGCTCCCCTGCAGAGGAAGTCGCAGAGGACTTCAGTCCTAACCAGCAAAGTACCAGGCACCGCCACGTGGGCTCCCAGTGCCACCCACATCCTCTCATGGCACGAGCAGGCACTTCAGTGTGTGATGGTGCTGGGGTGGGGCACACCGGAAGCCCTGGGCAGAGAGGAACAGCGACCCTGGTGTGAGGTCTGAGGGACAGTCCTCGGCATAACACATGACTCTGCGTGTCAGTAATTTCAAGAACAACAGGGGTGACACAAACACACAGAGCAGGTCTGGACCTTGAGCCAGGCAGATTTCACCAGGGTGCCTCAGACGGGAGCAGGGTTATCCCTGCACCTGCCCCCTAGGAATCCCAGCAGCCACCAACTTCCAGAACCCAATGAGAGGCCCAGGTACACGGGACCAGTGACAGCAAACTCCAGGCCTCAAGGGGTAGGGGGTGGGCTGGTCCTTCCCATCTCCCCACCCCGATGGGACCCTGGAGGTCATGCCCACAAACTGCTCCGGCTACAATTTAACCCATGATCCAGAGACTCACAATTCTGCAGCTTGCTGCAGAGATTTCTCCAGACCCTAGTTATCTAAAATTTTAGAATTCCAGGAACATGCAGCCATAAAAGCGGCCACACGATAGATCATGATATTCATAACAAGCAATACAAAATAAAGCATCTAGCATCTGCCTGTTTGGCAGGCTTGAGTGGAGCCAGGAAAATTTAAAATAATTGTGGTGGGAAGGTGTAATGGTGGTGGGGCTGGTGTTGAAATATTGAATGTAATCCATTACTGTGAACAACTTTACAAAAAAATTTTTTTAATTACAGAGCTGGGCAGCTGCAGCAGGAAAAGGTTTAGCTGAAGTTAGATTGAAAACCATGGACACTACTCTTCATTAGAAAAAGATATGACTGGAGCAGCCCCTTCCTCAGATGTCTCTGAATGCATCAGCCATAGTTTGTGAGGACACAGGAGACAGGAGGAACTGCCTGGTTGTGACGCATGGATAAGCCGTGGGGCCGTGAAGGGGCGGCAGGGAAAGCATGTGGGCTCTGAGCACACATGTCTTCACGCATCACCAGAGTCAGGCATCGGCCTGCAGCGGTCCCAAACACACAAGCAAGCCAGAGAGAACAGAGACTCGTTTCATCAGGAGTTCAGGAATTCCAGTCTCCGCAACCAAAGGGGCCTATTCCCAGTCACTGTCACAGAAAGAAATAGAGAGGCTGCCTCAGAGAGTGGAGTCCCGGAAAGCCAAACGCTCACTGGACAGAAGTGGTACCTGGAGGCCTGTCCCCTCCCTCATGGAGCCAATGGACAGAACCAGAAGAATCACAGGCCGGCCGTTAGCAATCTCTGCCCTTCGTGTCTCTGCCAACCCATCCATCTCTTTCTTCATCTGTCCACACGCTGGATTTTTAAGTGACATAAGAGGTACCTGCCACCAGGCAAGGGAGCAGACTCAAAAAGGGGAGGTTAGTGGGGGAGAAGGCAAATAATATAAACATCAAAAAAGTTTACCAGGGCCCGGAGCAATAGAACAGCTGGGAGGGCATTTGCCTTGCATGCAGCCGACCCGGGTTCGATCCCCGACATCCCATATGGTTCCCTGAGCACTGCCAGGTGTGATTCCTGAGTTCAGAGCCAAGAGTAACCCCTGAGCATTGCCAGGTATAAGGTTCCCCCCCCAAAAAAAAAAAGAAAGAAAGAAAAGAAAAAGGGAAAGTTCACCAAATGGCTGAAAAACAACACTGCAGCTTAAAAATGACAAAAAGTCAGAGTTCAGCAGGTAAGGCACTTGCCCTGCACACAGCCAACCCAGGTTCAGTCCCAGGTACCCCTTTCGGACCCTGAACACCAATGGGTGTAGCCACCAAATCAACAAACAAACAAAAACTGTTCTTAGCATATTATAAAGTATAGACATGTTTTGATTCCCAAAGTGAACCCGATTTTTAAAAATATTTTATCAGGGCAACCCCTGTAAGGTTCAGGAAGATCAGGGGCCTCTCCCAAGATGCTCAGCCTGCTGGCTCACTGATGGAGCAACCGTCTGGGTCCACTGGGAC
Source organism: Sorex palustris (assembly GCA_028565675.1). Lineage (NCBI taxonomy): Eukaryota > Metazoa > Chordata > Mammalia > Eulipotyphla > Soricidae > Sorex > Sorex palustris. The sequence goes on from JAOXYA010082665.1 coordinate 9,601, forward strand.
CCCGGGGGTACACCCAGGGATGTGTGGAGGGTCAGTCAGTGCCAGGGATGGACGCTGAGGCCTTACACAAGGCAGACACGCTCTACCCCCCTCAGTCATTCACCCAGCTCCCAAATATTCTTAACTACATAGAGAAATCACTGGTTTTTAAAAACTAAGGCTGGGATAACACCTACAGTCAGAAGGAATTAATTTAAACTCCACCCATGCAGAATTTGGATTTGTCTGGCTATAACTGAATTGTCACAGTTTTGTTTTGTTTTAGTGTTTTGGATTTTTTGTCCCCACCCCCGCCCACTTTGGGACCACACCCAATGGTACTCAGGGCTTACTCTTGGCTCTTTACTTAGGCGTCAACTCCTCATGGACTCATGGGACCAAATAGGATGTTGGGGATTGAACCTGGGTGGGCCATGCGCAAGGCAAGTGCCCTCCCCACTGCACTACCTCTCTGGCCCCTGATTTGTTTTTGGTTTTAAGTATTATAAGAAGAGAGAAGATAAAGTACTGTTTAACCATCCACAAAACAAATCCATGTAAAGACTTCAACTTTCCACTTCTGAGTGTTTATGTGGAAATAAATTTGCTCATCAAATCCAACTTACATGTGTAAAGTCCTAGTACTATTCAAAGTCCTTGCTAACATTATCTCATTTGACTTTTTTTAATTCCAAGAAGCTGATTGAGAAACTAAGTGTATCTACAGAAATAGAAACAGAAACTAAGGGAAAAGAAACCAATAGAGAAAGAAACTAAGGGATCCAGAGTGACTTTGTCTTGCATGTGGCTGACTCAGGTTTGATCACCCGCATCCCATATGGTCCCCAGAGCCTTCCAGGAGTGATCCCTGAGTGTAGAGCCAAGAGCAAAACCTGAGCACTGCCAGTTGTGGCCCAAAACCCAAAAAGAAAAATAAATAGATTAAAAATAAATAAAACTTTAAAACAGAAATTAAATAAATTTAAAAAAAAAAACTAAGTAACTCCTGCTTAAGACCACTCTCCACACGTTCGGACAAGCCTCACGCATGAAGGAACTGGAAGAGGAACCCAGGTGTGCGGGACCTGGGGTGTAGATCTCCAAGCCTGCTCGGATTGGGACTGGGCCTCCTCCAACCAGATCCCCCATCTTCCAGTAGGTAGGCGTTACACCCACCTACTGCCCCCGGTGTCATGTAATCCCATCAACGGCCAAGACCCAGAGACTATAAAACCCAGTTCCCGGAAGCGTGTGACATCTTATTATCTAGTTCCTACTCTGGAGAACCTGGCAGGCTACCAAAAGTATCCTGCCCACACAGGAGAGTCTGGAAAACTCCCTGTGATGTATTCAATATGCCAAAAACCAGTAACAATGATGGGTCTCATTCTCTTGACCCTGAAAGAGCCTCAAACATAGTACTTTCTAAAATCTCAGGCTAGGATGAAGGAGATATTACTGGTGCCTGCTCAAGGCAATCGATGAACAACAGGATGACAGTGATACAGTGAAGTAACTCCTGAGCATAACTGGGTATGACCCCACCAAAAAAATAAAAATGAAAGTGCTAAAAGTCATGAACAAAAATATGTGAGTGATAAAGAACTAGAAGACAGAACTTGTTGGCTTGTTTGGTTTGGGAGGTGGGGGAGGGGGGTCACACCAGCAGTGTTTATTCCTGGTTTATTCCTGGTTCTGTGCTCAGCAATAAT
>JAOXYA010082690.1:0-11290 GCA_028565675.1 Sorex palustris
TGGCATATCGAATACGTCACGGGGAGCTTGCCAGGCTCTGCTGTGCGGGCGAGATACTCTCGGTAGCTTGCCGGGCTTTCCGAGAGGGGCGGAGGATCGAACTCGGGTCGGCCATGTTGGCTGCATGCAAGGCAAATGCCTACCGCTGTGCTATCGCTCTGATTATTAAATGCAAATATTAGTCTGGGTTCTGGAAACACGGTAACAAAATAGGGAGAAAATCCTGTCCACAGGAAATTGGTGTGATAGCCAGTGGGAAATAAACATCCGCAAGTACAATAGTTTCATCTAGTGCAACTAAGGAACAAGAAAGAGCTTCCTCCGCCCCCAACGCGCCCTGATGGAGAGTCAGGCTATGATCTGGTACCATCCTTGCCAACCACATCTTCCCCAGCAAAAGAGGCCACAAGATTCCCCTTCATAATAACAGACTCCTGATCCTGCACAACAAACACCTTCTATTCCAGTTACTATAGCTGAATGGCAAACAACCCCAGAATTCAGTGGTAGAATCACATTATTCTAGGCTTCCAGATTCCATGAATTTGGATGAGGCATAGCAAAAGATTGTCCCTGTCCCACCACTTCTGGGACCTCTTCCAAGGAAGACTCAAAAGTTGGCAATGAAAAATTATTTGGAAGTATCTTCATGGGTGCCAGGGTGTAAATAGTCGGCCAGGCGGTCCAATGGGAGATGCTTGTGTTCAGCTGCCATCTTGCAAGGGAACCCAACCATCCCCCATGGTGGCTGAACGAGAGCATCTCCTGGAGAGCCAAGCCAAAGTACCCGGTACTGGCAGCACCCAGCTTCAGGTGTCACATTGCAATCCTTCCACCACACCCGCTGGGCTAAAGCCCATCCAGGTTGGGTCTGCATCCCGTTGGGGAGTGTGTGAACACAGATCCCAGGACTTGAAGGGAAACATGTTTGCAGCAACACAAGGGTGCTGTGGCAGCAACCTTGGCGAGTGAAACCTCCACTTTCGGAGTCTAATTTCAGAAACACAAAACAAAGAGGGAGGGTGGAGTCCCTGGCCTTATCTCCGAGAACTGAAACCACTGAATCTTATCTGAGCTTTATGTAACACTTCAGCTGGAACAAAAAAATAAAAACGCAGCCAAGTAACCTTTTGACAGAACAGCCCCTGACCACAGACAGGAGATCCCTAAGTGACTGTGACCTCCCTAAGTGACCTGACATTTCTGCTTTGGGCCTTATTGTTTTTTTAATATTTATTTATTTATTTTTTTTTCCCCTTTTTAAGTCATGCTACATGGGGCTTTATTTTGTTTGGGCAGGAAGTGGGGCGGGGAGCCATACCTAGCATTGCTTGGGACTTACTCCTGGCTCTGTGCTCAGGGATCACCCCTAGAAGTGCTGGGGGGACCATTTGGGATGCCAGGGACTGACCCCAAGAAGGCTGCATGCAAGGCAAATGCTCTACCCACTGTACTATTGCTCCTGCTCCATAGATTTAGACCAACCACCTAAAACTCGGACACTTTGGCGGTACACCTATACCAGAATCCAAGAACCCTGAATTCAAATTCTCTCTCAGCCTTTCCCCACCAACCTGCACCCATACAGAACAGAGGGCAGCAGAATCAAGGCCTCTGTCATCTCCACAAAGGCCTGAGGTGGTTGGGAATCATCTGATCACACTTCAAGTCACTGGAACCACCAGCAGTACTGGTATGGCCATGTGCAGTGGGAGCTAGAGGGTCTAGAGGTATAACATGTCTTCTCTGAGCTTAATTCCTCTCAACACTAAAAAAGTAATATTTTTTTTAAGTGGGGAGAAGCAGAGAGATAATACAGGGTTTTTTAGGGTGTTTTATTTTTGGTTTAGTTTTCTTTTTTTTTTTTTTGCTTTTTTTTTGGGGGGGGGTCACATCCGGCGATGCACAGGGGTTATTCCTGGCTCTTGCACTCAGGAATTACTCCTGGTGGTGTTCAGGGGACCATATGGGATGCTGAGACTCGAACCCTGGTAGGTCGCGTGCAAGGTAAATGCCCTACCCACTGTGCTATCTTTCCAGCCCTGAGATAGTACAGGGTTAAAGGTATTTGTCTTACATGTGGCCAACCCCTTTTCAGTCTCCAGCCCAGCATCACCCAGGGTCACTCCTGAACACTGAGGCAGAGAAGGAACTGAGCAGAGTACCCGTGGCTCAACTCCCCCCCCACCAAAATTTAACTGTCCTCTCAACGATATTTCTATTGTGGTTATGACCTTAAAAGTTATCCTTTGGGGTTTGGTGCCACCAGCAAGTCAATCTGTACCTGTGAGGCAAGTGCATCAGCAGCTTGATGGTGCCTTCAGACTTCTAGATACCCCAAATTTTCTGCTTTGCCTTTTGCGAGACCCCAACAACTTGAGGCCAAGTTTACCAAGAAAGTAAACGGCCAAAAGTTAGGTATGTGGAAGACACAGCCACTAACCACCTCTGGCTCAGCTATATAATTGGAGGCAAGGCCTCTCTGGTTCCTGATAAAACTGCTTAGGCCATGATCCAAGAGACTCAGACACAAATCTCGGAACCCAGAGGCTTTTGGCAGAAGTGTGACTGGTTCCTTCAGTAGGTTACCGGAGCAAGGCCTCCTCAGGGGGGAAAGGGTGCTGTCCCTCAACCCGCTCCCCCTTAGTGGCTCAGTGGCCGCCATCTTCCAGAGGTCATTGGACAGTCAGGTTTGGGCCTACAATGATGAGACATATGGGCCTTACGGGATGAGGGTGGAGCCAGCCCTTTCCTCCCTGCCCCAACAAGACCCCGGGTCACTGCCCACATACGGCCTCTCTGCCTCCTGGTCAAGCTGCTTAATGGCCATGATCCCAGAGACTCAGAAAAGTCTTTGTAAGTCTACAACTGTACCTCATAGTGTTTCACTAATAAAACTTTGAAAAAATAAAGAATGAAGGCCAGGATGTTTACATAGCTGTGCCCATAGGATGCTAAACAACCAGCAAGTTCCTTTTTGTACAGCAATGAAATCATGGCCATCTCCCATTCTATTCTAGCAGGAATTCTCCTTCTTGGATGCCCATTTGCAAAACATCATACATCTAAGCTTGAACACGCCAGAGCAATAGTCCAGTGAGTAGGGCGTTTGCCTTACACACAGCCAACCCAAGTTCGATCCATGGCACCACAGAGGCTCCCCCAAGCCCTTCCAGGAACGATGCCTGAATGCAGAGCCCTGAGCACTACCAGGTATGGCCCAAAACACAACAAACAAAAATCTATTGAAGCTATTTTGACACAGGGGACTAACCTGACTTTGGGGTTTATAAAGGGGGAGCAATTTGCCACAATCTCCCACCCTTCCCTTGGCCTGGTTAGGGCCAGAGAGCATGCTGGAAAGAAAGCAGAGTCATGGGCTCAGGCTGGGGTAGCTGGTTTCTCCCCTTCCTGTTTGAGCAAACCCAGCAGTTTCAGCCAGGGGCCCAGGAGATAAGCACTGCAGGTACTGCACGCATGCATGAGCCTGTGCAACTCCCGTCTTCATGCAGGCATCATCTCTGCACCTGGAATTTTCATGTAGCACCTCCAGAAGAGCCCCCCCATCAAAGCTCACAGGTTCTGCCCCTTCACCCCATGCTGAGGTCTCTGTCCTGCCTTTTGAAGACCTGAAACTCCCTGTGGGCCATGGGGATGACTAAGAGAAATGAACCTGTGAGATAACCTCCTGATAAGCACTATCCTGCTGACCCTGTTCTGAGCACATTCACACAGGCCAGGGGCCAGGGATTAGCCAGACACAGCATGTAGGAAAGGGGTCACGGCCACAGTCACAGTCCTCCTGTTGTTCATCGATTTGCTCAAGTGGGCCCAGTAACGTCTCCATCGTGAGACTTGTTGTTTACTGTGTTTGGCATATTGAATACGTCAACGGGTAGCTTGCCAGGCTTTGCTGTGTGGGCGAGATACTCTCGGTAGCTTGCCGGGCTCTCCAAGAGGGGTGGAGGAATCGAACCCGGCTTAGCCGGGCCAGTTGCACGCAAGGCAAACGCCCTACCACTGTGCTAGAGCTCCAGCCTGCAGGAAATGGGGAGGAGCATAAATTGAGAAGAGAGCAGGATCCAAGGGGAGCCCAAGTCTAATGCAACCCACCTCTTTGGAAAACAATGTGGTTGCTCCTCAAAAAAGTAAGAATTAAGGGAGTCGGAGTGATACTATACAGCAGATAAGGTGCTTGCCTTGCATGCAGCTGACCCAGGTTCAATCCCCGGCATTCCATATGGTCCCCCAAGTCCTTTCAGGAGTGATCCCTGAGCACAGAGCCAGAAGGAAGCCCTGAGCACCACTGGGGTGTGGCCCCCAAACAAACCAAAACCAAGAATTGAACTTCCTTGTAACCCAGCAATTCTACTTCTTGCTATTGACCCGAAGAATCCAAGAACTCAATTCGGAAAAGACTCCTACGTTCATTGCAAGCACTATTCACAATGGTCAAAATCTGGGAACAACTCATGGGTCCAAGAACAGGCAACTGGATACAGAAACTGGCACATATGCACAATGGAATACTACTCAGCTATGAAAAAAAGATGAAATCAAGTAATTTACAACCACATGGATGGATCTGAATAAAGTCAGCCAGGAGAGGGACAGCTACAGAAAGCTCTCGCTCATATGTGGGATATGGTGAGCCGGAGAGGCAGCGAGCAGGGTGCTTGCCTTGCACACGGTTGACCCAGGTTCCATCTTCAAAACCGTATTTGATCCCTGAACCCCTCAAGAGTGATCCCTGAGCACAGATAGAGGAATCATCCCTGAGCAACTGCTGTGTGTGGCCAAAAAAATGAAAGCAAAAATAAATGTGGGCTATAAATCAGCCCTCGGGTTCCTGGGGAAGTTGTCAGGCTCCCTTCCACTGCCCAGGTCTTGGGCACACAGGCCACTGGCATCTGAGGACCGTGACATGCTTCACAGGCAGCAGCTGGGCTGGCTGCAGGATCAGGGTTCCAAGATGTGCATCTGAGTCCTATCTCTGGTCACCTGTGGCAACAGCGCTTCCTGCCATCAGCTGACTCAGGTTACTACGGAAGCCCATATGCCCACTCAGCAGTTCTGCCTGCTTGCACTCGCATAGCCATCGCTGGCCTTCCCAGCATTCAGAGCAAGATCCATGGGAGGCACAAGCCCACGAGAGGGGCACATGCACGGCAGCTGGGCACCCTGGTCCAGCACCATCATCCAGATTCCTTCCTGTGGTGCTGTGTGATGCTGAGCAAGCACCTCAGCCTCTCTGGGCCTCAGTCCCCTTTCCTGCTTCCAAGGAGAGATGCTCTGAGGGGTCATGTTTCTGCAGTCTGACAGCCTAGTGGTAGGGGTCCGGGGGGCTCCCTCCACTGCTAGCTCTCTCTTGCAAGAGTCCCGGCCTCTGTGTGAGATGGGAGGAATAACAATAGAACTTGTGAGGGTTAACTGCATATGTTCTTGCACGGAGCTTGAAAGTTGGAGGCTGGGTGCAGATTCAGAGATAAGGAATGCAGTGAACCAACAGTCAGTTGATTCAGAAAATCACTGTCACTGTCCTCCCATTGTTCATCGAGTTGCTCGAGCGGGCCCAGTAACATCTCCATCGTGAGACTTGTTGTAACTGTGTTTGGCATATCGAATACGTCACGGGTAACTTGCCAGGCTTTGTCATGTGGGCGAGATACTCTCGGTAGCTTGCCAGGCTCTCTAAGAGGGGTGGAGGAATAGAACTCGGGTCAGCCATACTGGCTGCATGCAAGGCAAACGCCCTACCACTGTGCTATCGCTCCAGCCCAGATTCAGAAAATAACCCCAGCAAACACCTCAAAAAGAGTGGGGAAATGGCACAAGCCTCAGGGGATCATATGTGGTGCTGGATATCAAACCCAGGTTGACAGCATGCAAGACCAGCGCCTTAACCCCTGAACTCTCTCTGCAGACCTGGGACTATTTCCAACTCTATATAGGAAGGTTGGCACCATCACCATGCTGCTATCTTGCCTTAAGGAAGGGATTTCAACAGGTGGAATTTGCCAGGGTGCAGTTTGGATGCTGGATGGCACATGCTAGGGACTGGGCAGTATCAGGGAACTCTCAAGCCCCCTTTCCATCCTCCAGGACCTGTTCCTGGGTTCCCCCACCCATGAGCACCCACAATACCCTGCTCCCCCATCCTCCACTTCCATTCCTGCAGGGGCAACAGATTCGTGGCTCAGTGGTGGAGCTGTGCCACTAACCCACCAAGCCCCTGGTGCCACTGTCCTGCCCTCACCCCAGTTACACTCAGCTGTGTCCCTGTGGCCAGAGCTCCCTGCCTGGACTTCCTCCACTCCCCCCAACACAGCTGGACAACTTCCCAGGCCTTCTCACAAGTAAGCAGCTGGAGAGAAAAGGGTTTTGAACAGACGTCATGAGGCAGCAGAACTAGGGCTCTGGGATCCCTGAAATCCCTGAACAGACACACACACACACACACACACACACACACACACACACACACACGCCCCCTTGCAGCCAAATCTAAGAACAACAGCACAGCCAGTCGGTTTGGGAAGCTTCCTGAAATAGTCTTCCAAGAAGAAAGATGACTGCTGTGAAGGAGAGACCCATGTCCCCTCCTGGGTGTCCTCAAAGGAGTTAAGGAAGCTGAACACATGGGGGGGTGGGGGGGCAAAGGTCACTGTCAAGGCTGAAGCTCCAGGGTGATCCAAGCTCTTCCTATAATTGGGGCGTGCATGATACCGGTACCACAACTGCACAAATGTGTTGCAAACGGAGCACTGTACAGATGTGATACCCAAGCGGGCCATGGGAGGAGAGAAGGCAAGGGCGTGGGCACTAATATCTAACTGGAGGCTTTACATGCCCCACTCTCGGATCCACCAGGTGACTAACGCTCACTCCGGTGCTCAGGAATACTCCGACGGGGTCATTTCAGATTGAGCTGGCGCAAAATCAGCTGATTACAAACAATAAGCGTGACAGATGAGAGACCCAGGCAAGGACAGGGGGAGGAGCTCCCCAGCCCAAACGATTTATCAACATTTCCAGCCTGCTCTGCTTCGGGGTCTTCGGATCTCTTCCCAATTCTCCCCTCTTCCCGAAATGGGTCCCCCATCATTCCTTCTGGGGGTGCGAAACTGCTCTTTCTTTCCCTAGGATCTCAAGTCAGGACTTGCCTATCAATCAAGAGCACCAAAGTCCTCTGCGCATGCGCCCGAACCGTTAGTCTTCCACCCTCCCTTCCCCTTTGCCCATTACCAACATGGCTACCCCAGCAACATTCCAGCACAGCCATGGTGAGTCTTGACGTCATAAATCGGCGCCGGTAGTTGCGGGGCGCCCGGAGTCTGCACGTGTGCCCGGGTCGGGAACCTTCGTGGGAATCATGGATACGCCGCGGAGGCGCAGCAGGCGGCTAGAGGGTCTGAGGCCGGAGCCCCCTGAAAACTCCGCCTCAGTTCTGCGCGTGAAACGGGCCCTGGTGGAGATCGAATCAGGCGATCCAGAAGCAACCAGGGAGCCCGGGTCTGCTCGGAGCTCGCGGCAGCCGGACCCGGGGTCCCCCAGACATCAGCCGGAGACAAGCCCGGGGTCTCCCCTTCAGCAGCAGTGTGCATCCCGGAAGCCCCCCCAAAGGCTGCCAGAGCCGTGCTCACGGCCCCCTCAGCTTCAGCAAGAGCCAAGCTTGGAGTCACCCCGAAAACCACCAGAATCGAGTCCAGATCCCCCCCAGCGGGAGCCAGAGCCAAAGAAGGAGCCCCCGGCGAGATGCGAGGTGCGCGAAGACCCGGGCACGGAGCCAGGCCCGGGGTCCCCCCGACATCAGGCGCAGCTGGGCTCGGAATCACTGGAGCCTTGCCCGGGCCAGGCAGCCCCGGGTCCGGAACCCTCGGGGCCTCTGCAGGAGCTGACACGCCAGTCCCCCGGAATCCCTCGGGCTCTGCCTGAACCGCGCAAGCCTCCCCCGGCCCGGGATGTGGCCACAGACGACATCGGGGCAAAGAAGCGGAAAGGGTCGGCAGCCCAGGCCCCCGCGGAAAAGAAGTCCAAGAAGGACGAGATGCCCGTAATCCCGAAGGGGAAGCCCAAGTCGGGCCGTGTGTGGAAGGATCGCTCCAAAAAGAGGTGAAAAGGGGGCACAGAAGCCAGGGGTGGGCTTCCTGGGGAGGGGCTCGGAGGCTGCCTGGAGAGTCTTTGGGATGGAGATCACGCCTTTCTGGGTGCAAACAGGTAGTTAGTTGTACACGGTGATCAACTGTTGGGGTACTGGGAAGGTTGCGCCTTCTCCCTCTACCGAAAGCCAGCAGCCAGGTATGAATTCATTCAAAAGGCTGCAAGTTCTGTCTGTGTAGGGAATGCAGCCCAGCAAGGACTTTACTGGAGAGGAAGCTGTGAGGTCTTCATCCTCTGTCGCCTGGTGCCCTGCCTGCTCTTGGTCAAAAGGACAGACTCCCCGTAACCCTCTCCTTGACTTCATTTTCACATTGGTGGAGAAGAATCGCCACTCCCAGGGCAAGGAAAGGTTTTTCAGGAACCTGGTTTCGTTGACCTGCCTAGGTCCTTAGCCTTTAAACGTGGCCGTTTCCGTTAGAAATTTTCAGCCCAGAATGTATGGGACACTTTGGGGGACACTTTAGGGAGAGTTGGCCCATGGCACCACAGGCTCCATGGCATTGCATCTCCAAGGAGCAGGAGGTTCGTGGACTTTCTCCTTTTACTGGTCCCAGCCCAGCACAGGCTCTGCAGAGAGCCCGGGGTGAGGGCCAGACAGCCAGAGGCATTGATGTTGGGGACCTCTGGGAGGTGGTGGCTGAGGGCAGGTGAGCGGAGGCTGCTCCGGACATCCCAGCAAAAGGGAATCGGGGGTGAGCTGGGAAGACCTGGGGGTGTTAGCGTGAAAGCGGATTCTCCTACGCTGGTGGGTTCTTGAGAATTGTATGAAGGATTTGCATACAAGATTGGAAGACTGAAAGTTAGTTTATTGTACAGGAAAGGTAGATGGTTCCAGGTTCCCTCCCCAGAGGTCCTAATCCTAACCCTCTCCTTTACCCATGAACATTGACCAAGTCCCTGTGCTGCTCTCTACCCCATGTGTGCTTCTGTTTCTGGCCACAGCCCTCCACGCAGGCAAAATCCCTGTGTTTCCGACCATCGCTGGGTCTCCCAGCTGTACCCCAGCAGTTCCTATTTCAGTTCCGGTTTTCCTAGTTTTCCTACACTCCGGCCACGGTCACTGGCGCGTGGGTGAGAGTCCTGTGCTCAGCACCTTGTCACTCCCTGGGCATCTGGGCTATCCCGAGCACCCAAGTTCTCTCTACCTGTCTGGCCCTGAGTGGCCCGCGGGTACTGGCCCGGTGTCTGGATGCACTGCCCTACCTGCTCCGGGGCGGGAAGAGACGAGAGTCCAGAGCGCATGTGCCCAGAGAGAGGGAGCGAGATGGGGAGAGAGTTGGATGTGGTCGGGGCTGGGGGCTTCCAAATCCCAACCCCAGCCATCCCATTCTACACTCTGATTGGCTGCCTGTTCTATGGGCGGAGATTTTAAGTGACCTGGAGCTCTGCCCCTCAGCTCCTGCATCAATGGCACCCACCTTCTAGGCACCCTCCCACCTCTAGAAGGAGGGCAGCATTTACACAGAAGTCTGAATGAAGCCTCGCATCATCCCCTTTTGGGGTTGGGACCCGTTTCTTGTCTCCCTTTAACCGGACAAGGTGCAGAGGCTCAGAGACTGCCTGTCTCACCGCCGCCACGGGAGGAAGTGGTGGTTTCGGACCTGGGAACCTGGAACTCCAGGCCCGTCTGCATCTTCCTTCATTCTCCAGATGATACCAAGGCTGCACACCTGCAGTGTGTAAGCACTGGCCACGTAAGGCCAGAGGAGTTAATTGTAGTTCACCCTTGGCTCACCCTTGGATGTGGCTCAATGAACCCAAAATACAGCACGGGCATCAGCGCATTTAATCAAGTTAGTGATTAGTTTCCTGGCACCAGAGAGATAGTCTAATGGGTCAGGCTCTTGCCATGCACGCAGCTGACCCGGGTTTCTACCACACATGATTCCCCCTGAGCCTGACCAGGAATGATCCCTGAACACAGAGCCAGGAGTAATCCTTGAACACAGCCAGTGTAGCACAGAACAAACCCCCCCCCCAAAAAAAAAGTATTATCACTTCCTGTTCACGTCTCCCATATTGGGGAGAGAGGTTCTGGGTGCTGCAGAGAACTGGACCCCTGAGGGCCAGAGCAATGGTACAGCAGATACAGTGCTGGCCTTGCACACGGCCAACCTGGGTTCAATCCCTGGCACCCCATATGATCCCCTAAACCTTGCCAAGAGTGATTTCTGAGTGCAGAGCCAAGAGTAAGCCCTGAGCACTGCCAGATGTGCCCCTCCCCCCCAAAAAAAAAGAAACTGGACCCCTGAAATGAAGTGGACCACTCTGGTCATTCCTGCCTGGCCACGTGCTTTGGGTCTTCGGGTCTTACTCTCCTGTGAGCCTGGCGTGCTCTGCTGGAGTACCTCTTGGAGGCATGGATGGGACCTGGGCTAGGATCCCATCACCCCCCACCCCCCACCAAGGAGCCCACAAGCTCCCCTGTCCCCCGCCCCAGGTTCTCCCACATGGTGCAGGACAAGCCCTTGCGGACCTCCTGGCAGCGGAAGATGAAAGAGCGGCAGGAGAGGAAGCTAGTCAAGGACTTTGCACGCCACCTAGAGGAGGAGAAAGCTCGACTCCGGGAGGTGAGAGGGCTTGGGTGGCTGTCGGCGGGGACAACCCGGCAGGGAGCCTGTCCCAGCCTTCCACAGATCCCGGGGGTGTTGGGGTGCACGCACCAGCTGGTAGGTATGGTGGCACGTTCCCACGTGGCGGTGACATGCCTGCAGACCCTTTCCTTGTGTGCAGCCCCCTCACTGCCCCCTGGGCCAGAAATGCCCCCTCCAAGGTTCACCACCACCACCACCCCCAGCCTTCCCGGAACCTACCCAGTGGGCAGCAGGCCAAGAGGGAGGTAGTGGCCCACCCGGATCAGCGACTGTCCCCCGGGCCCAAGCTCACCCAGCAATAGGGTGGGGGTCAGCAGCCCTGTGGTCATATGTCCCTGCTCAGCCCCTGGCCGGGCCCTGCAGATGGATGCCGTGGGGTTTTCTTGAACTTCCTGTGGCACCCTGGCTCCTTGGGCAAGAGGCCCTCTTGTTTCCCCTCCCCAGGGCTCCCTACCCAGCCCCCCCTTCAGACCTTCCCTCACAGGCACCCCAGGGCTCACTTCCCCTTCCTCCCTCCCTCCCCTCCTCCCCAACCC
>JAOXYA010082701.1:0-11290 GCA_028565675.1 Sorex palustris
AAAAAATTTTTTTTTTTTTTTTTTTTGCATTTTGGGTTACACCTGGCGATGCACAGGGTTTATTCCTGGCTCTGCACTGTGGAATTATTCTTGGCGGTGCTTGGGGGACCATCAGGGATTCTGGGAATTGAACCCAGGTCAGCCACATGCAAGGCAAACGCCCTACCCGCTGTGCTATTGCTCCAGCCATGATCACTCTTTCTCTAGCTAAAGGTCCCAGAACAGAGATTCAAACTGCCTTCTCATAACTTGCATTTCATAAAGACTTCTGCTTTATCATAATAATTTATGAAATTTATTAGAACAAAATGAGGGGAGACTTTTGACTTTGGAACTCAATACACCAAAACACTTATTGTTCTAATGTACTTTGGGCAATAAGACCATCCATTTCCAGGTTATGATGATATTAGTCTTGGGCAAACAATTTCTGTTTTACTTGCCTTGATTATGAGAAGCTTGAACTATATATTTTAGAAACTTTTCTAAGGTCAACACATGATAGTATTTTTATAAACTTCCAAAGCCCAACTGTTATTAATAATTTAGTGGTGGTTGTATTTATAGAGTTATACTCCCATACACAATTTTACCTGTCCTGCACATATCACCATTCACACTCTTCCCCTTCATTAAATTCACTGTATTATAATCTATTTCACAAGATTTGTAACCCACCTGCTTTGAAAATTGACCTGAAAATTCTCAATGCTTTCTAACTCACTGCTTTGCTGATAACAAAATATTAGCTGTGTAAATAGACGTTTGATTTCATAACCCTGCTAGTGTGTCATGAAATTTTACTGAATAAACCATGGGAAATTTCATCACTCAAATAAATATGTTGACAGATTTACCTTACTTTGTCTCATGACCAGCATTTAATACTGAACCTCAATTGTCTGTGGCCCTCACTGAGGGCCAACTGGGGACATGAAGATGACCCCATTAGTTCTTTCCCTGACCAGAAAAAAAGTATTGTAAAATGTCTTTCTTTTAAGAAAAAGTACAGTGAAATCTCACTTTACTTAAGTCTTCAATTAAAGTCCCTGCCTAGTGGCAGATGGGCTACATTATTTGTAAACATTTTTCAGAGCCTATGTAAAGTACAGTCTATATTGCTTTGCAGATGTTAGCAGACCTGCATAGAGATAAATGCATGTGCCTTTCATGTATACACATGGGCATGGATTTAACGTGTCAAATAACTGTTAGGATTACCAGTGCTATTCTAAAAGTTATTCTTATCTTTCTTATACTCTCTCCCTTCCTCCTCTCAAGGTTGTGACTAGTTGAATTCTGCTGAGTAAAAAGTGACTACTTGACCCCGCCATAGCATCCTCCCCTGTGCATTGAAGAGCATATTGAAGGACAGAATGAAATATACCAAGTGGTGCACTATCACTCTGCTCTTGGTTTTCTTGTTCATTTTCACAGCCACACCTATCAGTGCTCAGGGCTTACTCCTGGCTCTGCATTCAGGGATCACTTCTGATGGGCTCGGGGGACCATATAGAATCTGAGTTGACTGAGTGTAAGGCAACCATCCTACCGACTGTGCTATCCTCTCTGGTTCAACTCTGCCTGTTTTTGTACCCAGATGGGGTCTCCCAAATTCACACAGTCTTGACAAAGAGATGATGGCAGCATTCTGCCCAAAGCAAGCATTTTTATGATAAAGACAGATTGAGTGCCAGGACCCCTTTTTATTTTAACCAATGACAAGATAACATTCAACTAAGGAATTCAATCATCTGAGTAAATTGAAATCCTTTTTATTTATTTAGAGCTATAGGGTCAGCTCGATTTGCTCGAGCTCTACACAATCTCAAATGCTTTGCAAATAAATGCCAAGCTGTTTATTGCCCAAATATTTTCCAGTTATATTTTTAACATTTTTTTTCTAAAGGAAAGATTTTGCCAGATTCAGAGGAACATTACAGCCCTCCAGCTTCTGCCTCTTATAGTGATTTATTTTAGTTTGGAGACTAAGCCCAGAGATACTCAGATGTTCCCCCTGACTTATTGCTAGGAGTTGCTCCCAGTGATGCCAGGGATCAGTCTTGGGCTTCCCACATGCCAGGGATGTGCTCTAATGCTTCGAATCTCCCCAGCCCCCTCTCATTTTTAAAGGGAACCTCCTGTGGTCCATAGTCGATGTATGTGTGACCAGGGTAGATTCGCTGGCCCCATACCAGTCCTCTCGTCTTGTGCATGTGGAGGTACATATAGAGTTTCTCCTGTCTGTCAAAATGCTTCTAGTGGAGTATGTTTTTGTTTCAGTGAATCAGGTCCTATTCTCCTTCGTCATAGGCTCTGACCTGCTCTGGAAGGCCTGAGAGAGACATAAAAAGGATCCCAGTTCCAATCTTTCTTCCTCTTAACTGCTGAGGCCCTTCTCTAGGACTGGACTTTTGTTTTCTCACAGGATTTTGAATTTTTATTCCATGGCTGCTTGCTAGTGTCTTGGCAAATGGTCACAGGCCCAGGGCAAAAAGCCATTTCAAAGAACGAAACAACAAACCTTCACATTTATGTGACTTCCTCACCCCTCACCAAGCTTGCAAAAGTTTCATTTGTGATGAGTCCGGCAGGAATTTGACCCTTGTGCTTCTTGGAAACAATGGGTATCTTGTTAAACTCATCTTCTTTTAACCTTTCTTCTAATTATTTTCTTAATACTTCAAAGTATGCATAAAAATAAAAACAGCCAAACTCTGATTTGAAATAATTAAGAACAAGAACAGTCTTTTTTTTTTTTTTTTGCTTTTTGGGTCACCCCCGGCGATGCTCAGGGGTTACTCCTGGCTTTGCATTCAGGAATCACTCCCAGCGGTGCTCTGGGGGACCATATGGGATTCTGGAAATCGAACCCGGGTTGGCCACATGCAAGGCAAACACCCTACCTGCTGTGCTATTGCTCCAGCCCCAAGAACAGAGTCTTAAACTGAAGTTTAGACATGGGTTCTTTGACCAAACCTTAAAAAAAAAATTGAAAGTAGCCACATTTCTTGTTTGAGTCTGCTTAATCCTTTATTTTTAAATTTTTTTAATTAAATAATTTTTTTTTTGGTTTTTGGACCACACCCTGCAATGCTCAGGGTTGATTGCTGACTCTACACTCAGAATCACTGCTCTTGGTGCTTGGGGGACCATATGGGATGTGGGGAAACCCAAGTAGGCCACGAGCAAGGTAGTACTGTACTACTATCTCTCTGGCCCTAACTGCTTAACCTTTTAAAGTAGAGTTAAAATCTTCTTCCTGCATGTGGTTATATGAGTGGTTTTCTCTCTTCTGGTTGGTCCCATTAAATTTTATTCTTGGGGTGACCTTTCACATCCCTTCATCCAGGCAGCTTGGAAAGGATGGCCAGAGCAGAAACTGAGGAGACAGGGTTTCATTTTTGAAAGTGCCTTGAATGACTTAGGGCAAATTAGAGAATGCCTTTAAAATGCCATATTTTCCATTCAAGTGTGATTCATATACCTCACAGAGGATCTCAGAGACATGTTTGAGAAAGAGGCAGTGGAAGAGATTTTTTTTGGCTCCGTCCTCCCCCTTCATACCAATCAGCTTGGTTTTCTTCCTTGCTTCGTTATAATCTCTACTCACCTGGTCCCGCCTCAGTGACGTTATTTTCATTACCTGGCCATGTCTTATTTATTCACTTGTTTATTATTTATTATTTTCCTTTGTAATAAGCATATGAGATATTTGAAGGTGGGAACATTATATTTGCTGTTCATTGTTCTATCATATCATGAGCAATTTCTGGAGTTGTTCAAGAAATACTGGTGGGACAAATGTTCTATTCAAAGACTCTCATTTTACTATTGAGGAAGCTGAGTTGCTGATGGTCATGTGACTGACCCAAAGTCACACTGCTGAGCTGTGGTAGACTAGAGACAAAAACCAAGCAATCTCTCAGCCAGCAGACCAATCAGTTAACCAGATAACTGAAGACATAGTTTGTGGTTTTGTCTGGTTCTTCTTAGAACTATTTCTCAGGGACTGAAGTGACAGTACAGTGGGTAAGATGTTTGCCTTGCACACAGTGAATCTGGGTTTGATTTCCCAGCTTCCCATATGATCTCCCAAGCACTACCAAAAGTAACTTCTGACTGCAGAGCCAGGAGTAACTTCTGAGTATCACTGGGTGGACTTCCCCAAAACAAACAAACAGAAGGAGCTATTTCCCAGAGCAGAGTGTATCTGCAGATAGTTTATTGAAACTTTCAGAGGGTGAGAGTGAGGAAATGGGGGAATGGAATGGAGCAAGACCAGCAGCATCACAGAAAGGGAGTCTCTATTCTAGGAACATCTTGGTGCCTTACAGAGCCTAACAAAGCACCTCTCAAAACTGTTCATCTGGGATATAGAGGAGGCGCATTGGGCCAGACTGGCTCTTTTTTCTTTACCAAGGATGGTCCCATGGGCGGTCCATCTGAGGGTGAGTTCCTTCAGGCAAGATGCCATCCATGGCTCCTGAGCAGAAATGACCGAGGCTGGCTCAGTACTGGTCCTGTAGCAGCTCTGGGAGCCTTAGTTGCCCCACATGGTTCAAGACTTCTAATCCCAGATTTCCTCCATCTTCTTTTGGTGCTCCATGCTTCTGGAGCACTCTTAGCAAGAGTTAAGACATTTTGCTAAATTCTCACAAGTTTACCTGTCCCAATTTGGTGCAAAAATATTATTGACTCCAAGAAGTGCAGAAAGTCAAATATAGCCCCCTAATCAGACCAACTAATAAATGATGTGACTTTCATATAATTTCAAATCTATAAGCAAGAACAGAAACAAGAATCAGATAATTGTCAGATCAGAAAATATGATGCTTCCAGAGTCTCATCAGCTATTGAACACCATTAGTCAGTCAAGTGCTGAAGCCAAAAAACTGGCTTTGGGGAAAATGACACAATAATTAAGGTGAGTGCTTTTCTAGAAAACATTATTGTCATAGGCATATTAGCGGGCATCAACAGCTATCAGCCACAAACACAAACTGCTGCCTCTGCATTTGCCTTCTCTGGCCAGCATACTCTCCTAGTTTCCTGAATTTTATTTGTTCAGTAATGGAGAGGAATTTGACTTTACGGTAAATTGCCTAACTTGCAACATAAGTGCTCAGAAATGGAGAGCATTGCGTGCATCTGTATGTCTAAACTGTTTATGTGGGAATCCCAAACCTCAAACTTAAATTAATTCCTTCTGGCCTGTGCCCTATTGCTGCAGATTGGTGGAAATTTGGTCTTAGTTGGGAATATTCTTTCACTCTGTTCACCAACAATCATATCTAAATTCCGAAGGCTTAGAGGGCCAGAGTTTGAGGGGCAGGGAGGGTTTTAGTGTCATCTATTCACATTTACACTTTCCAGGATGTCCATTTTCTCACCACTCATAGTTGAATTCTCTCTTATTCTAAACACTAGCCCTTGATCACCTTGAATCTCCTCAGCTCTTCCCAGACCAGTCTGTTCTTCCTTCTGCCATAGCAGGGCATGGGGAATGTGTGAGCTGCAAACCCTGTTTTAGTTTCCTTGTTACTTTACTTGATAAAGAAATACATTGGGTCCCCACTACATAGAGATTCTGTTCTTGCAGATTCAGCCACTCACTCAAATTTATATACAACAGCAAAGTCAGTCCTGGCAGCTCATTTGTGATCATTTACAGACCAGGGCAGAGCATAAGGGAGCAGCTCTGTGCTCTCCTTCCCAGCTGAAACTCATCAAGATGAAACTCTGCTTTTTTGTTTTGAATCTCATGCTATAAACAAGAATGTTGTGATATATTTGGTGCCAATTTTTTTTTGTTCTGGCAGCACCACTGTGTAAATGGCCTCAAATGTAGTGTTATGAAGTGCTGTCTTGGGTTCATAAGTTCAAGAACATAGTCATGTGCCTTGTGGAGAGAATATGCGTGTTCAATGAGCTTTGTTCAGACATAAGTAGTAATGCTGCTGGACATAGGTTCAATGGTCATGGATTAATAATTTACATTACATAAGACATCTTTAGACAGAAGTTCACAGAAAGTAAGATTATGTGTTGATACATTGATGAAGATGTTGTGACTGGAGCTGACAGGAACTTAAGCCTGTCTTCTTCCTGTCAGTAGTTATCATCTCTACTAATTCAGTGTTTAAGGTAACTCTCTACGCTATAATCACTACTAATCATGTGATTCAGTTACAATGTCTTTTTTAAAGGGTGTTGTGAGGATTGGATGAATCCATCCATGCCTATCACCCAACAGAGCCCCTTATCTCTCTAGATCCCTTTTCTCAAGGCCTTGCTTCTCTCCTTCAGAATCTAACCAGGAAATAAGGCATTGGTTCTTCTGCCTTTGGGGTTCATCCCTCAACCCATTTAAAGGAGGTCCTGCTCCCAACCGTCCACCCTCTAAGGCCAGTTAGGCCCAAGTAGCAATACACAGAGCCTCTGGTGCCTGAGGGATTCACAAAATATGTGTAAAGCTCTGTCTAGTCTGGCTTGCTCGAGAATCACATTTTCTGTTTCACCTAGCTCTATGGTTTTGGAGCTGAAGGGCTTTTGAAAATCAAAATCATGGAAATGCATTTTTGGGGGGTCATAAAAGAGGAATAAAAACAAGTATTTTATTAACTATGAAGTTTTGAACTGGTACAATTCTTAGAAAGATAATGGCAATCTCTGCCAAAGTTAAATATATATATTATGTATATATAATATATATACTTAACTTAGCAACTTCAGTAGTAGGATTTTATGCAATATGTTTTAATTTTTTGCTTTTTTTCAACTGAATTACAGTTAAAATGTTACCATGATTGAGTTTCAGTCATACAAGCGTTCCAACACCTGTCCCTTCACCAGTGTATATTTCCTGCCACCAATGTCCCCAGTTTCCCCTACATCTATCCACCCCCCAACCCCCTAGCCTGTCTCTATAGCAAACACACACACTCTCTCTCTCTCCCCCCATTTTTCTTCTAGGCACTGTGGTTTACAGCACTGTTACTTGAAAGGGTATCATGTATATCACTTAACCTCCTTTCTGCACTCTGTGATGTCCAGAGTGATCAAGAAATGTCAAGTTCTCTCTGAAAGCAAGGTAGCATCATGACTCATTTTACATATGTGATCACACCATCATTTAAGAGAACAGGTGCCTTGTAAATCTAAAGAAAAAACAGTCATTCCCACAACCAAATAATCTGTGTCAGTTTTATTAATGGCCCTTTATTGGTTAACCTCTGAGAAGGCAGTTTATATCTGTCTTATTCATTACTGCACCCAGCAGAATTTTTGGTAAGAGTAAGTGATCTATGAATTTCTATTGATTTGGAGTGGTAGTCAAGCAATCAATGAATTTCTATTGATTACTGTAGAAATCACTGTAATTGATTTCTAATTTTTTTACACCCCCCCACACACATACATACGTATTTATCTAGTAGTTGATATTTAAGTTAACTCTCCAGTATTTCCTTATTTTCTGTGCATATTAGGAGTTGTTTAGGGATTATTTTTTCATAAAATAGAAAAGATCTAACATGACTCTGTCACAGGAGTCCCCCAGAGGAATGTGGTGGATCTTTACTCTGAGGTAACAACTAGCAGTTCATGATGATCTCTCTATTTGAGTGCATGACTCTGAGTGGAGACTGGCCAGCACAGAGGCAAATACAAGCATGTGACGGGTGTAGAGTCTGATTCAGATAGAGACACTTTACATTCCTTTGTCCTGAAACTGCCCCAGTAATGACCTAAAGGGGAAAAAGTACATATTTCTATATACTTGGGCTTCTTCCAGAGTGAACCATTATTCAAATAGTATCATTAGCTGTGAAATAGAACATCTGTCTGCACAGCTATTTGTTCCTCCTACTCTGGCTCTGGCTGAGGTTGAGTGCAAGCTTGACTCTGGGAAGGGTCAGCTGGACCCCTGGATGGCCTTTCCTTGCAAAGACTTCTTATCTAATGTGGTTTGTCTCACAGTCTGGGGATTGGAGCCACAGTGAGGCTTATGCTGCTGGTGCAGAGAAAGTAGGCCTAGATGTAAGTGTGAGAATTGGTATTAGCTTTCTTTGCATGGAAGATCACCAGGCCATGTGTAGGAGAAGACCTTTGATGAAAAATCCTTGACTTCTACGGAGAAAGCCAAAAGAAGAGACTTTAGTGAATTCTGACAGCCCTTTGCTGGCCCTTGTGTCTGAAAGTGTGGAGAGATGAAGCTGAAACATTTCCATCCAGTTTCAAGTTGGTGTCTGTTAGAATCATTTCCCCAGTGACACATACTTCATTCAAGGCATGTTTAGTTATGGCATTCAGCTACATCCAACTGTAGCTTTGGGACATATAAGACCCTAAGTCCTTTCAGCTACCATTCTCAGAAGAACACTGGATTCTGCCACCCAGAGGAACATGCAAGGAGAACTCACCTGTTGGTGAGAGCAGAATGACTTGCCCCTACCAGGTGTACTATGTTAAGACTATAATCCACAAGAATAGGTCACCAATAGCAAGATTTCAAATATTGGACCATTAAGGTGGATTAACAGAGAGAAAACTTTTATTAGTGTTCCTCAAGACACCACGTCTTTAAGCAGAAACAATAAACAAACACCATAGGCTGGAGCAATAGCACAGCATGTAGGGTACTTGCCTTGTACAAGTCCAACTTGGGTTCCTGGCATTTCATATGGTTCCCCAAACAGCACCAGGAGGAATTCCTGAGTGCAGAGCCAAGAGTAACCTCTGAGCACTGCTGGGTCTGGATGCATGCACACGTGTATGCACACACACACACACAGACACACACACACAGACACACACACACACACACACACACACAACCAACAGTCACCAGAAAGATTCCAGATCAGGGTCCTGTAAAATGATAGTTAAATTTTGAAAAATTTATGTGTGAGCTTTTGTTTTTATTTTCCCTTTGGTTATCAATTGTAATAAGTCTCTTGATCATTTCCTAATGGAACAAAGACAAATTTCACTTAATTTGCCCTAAGAAACTTATTACTAGGTAAGTGGTAATAGAAATAATGATATTGTATTTGAATCAGAAATTGTTTCTCTTTGAGAGCTTTTAAGGTCATGAAATTTTCATCTTAAACAGTGTAGAGTGGTGTGCTTTGGACCCCAGTTCATCCATAGACCATGGATGGCTGCCATTATGTAAGTTTGGAGGTTGAAAATCACTGGTCTACCACCTTGTTTGTGACTGTGGGCCCATGGATCAGTATGCAGAACCAGAATGCTAGTCCACAGGTATGAAAATGTTGAGGAATACTGGTATAGACAATTTAGTTTCCAAAGGTTTCTTTGCACACTACTCCTGAGAGTGGCAGTATTTACCAAGCACTTAACTGAGTGTCTAGTACTATTTTATTTTCCACTTGCAACCCTACTAGCAGATTGCTATCATATTATGAGTGAGGAAATCCAAATCACAGCACATGATTCATCCCATTAAATCTGAACCTGCATTGCTGCTTCCCATATATTGGCCCTGGCTATATTTCCTCCCCAACCAAACCAGTTTGCCTCTGCTATCCTCAGGTTGCTGACTGAGGGGTGGGAGGGTGGTTCTTCGAGAAAGGGAAAATGGTTTGCTTCATATGCTAATACAGTTCTTTCTTCCTTTCCAGGCTTTGGAGGTGCCCTGGGTTACCTTTTGGGTGCCATTGACTGGTCCCATCTGGAACTGGGAAGAGTGTTGGGCACAGAGTTCCAAGTCATGTTCTTCTTCTCCGCCTTGATGCTCACTCTGTGTTTACTTATTCATCTGTGCAGTATCCCTGAGGCTCCACTTACAGATGTGGCAAAGGATGTTCCTGAAGAGCAAGCTGCCCAGGATCCTCCATTGTCTTCAGAAAGAGTGTTTGAGTATGGGTCAATTGAAAAGGCTAAAAATGGTTATGCAAATTCAGAGCTTGTGAAGCAAAAAGGGAAAAATAAAAATCCTGATGACCAGGTAAAGATGCAATTTTTTTCCCCTGAAAATGTTCTTGACTTTCTTCTTTACATCATTCTTTGTTTTGTTTGCTTATTTGATGAGAAGAATTTTGTTAAATCTGACTGAATCCTCAACAGAGTTTTCTTTTGGAAAACTCTGATAGACAGATCTATCTTCCTCAAGTTGAGTTTGAATGCAACACTTCAAAAATAGAGTACAAAGGAATTCTTCACTGCAAAGAAGTTGTGGAAGACCTTGGCATTCTTCTAACAGGGGTAGAGGCTCTTTTATTTTTCTCCCAAGGATTATTTGGATATTTATTACATCATGCATAGGCCATATAATACAGGTAGATGAATCACAGATAGCCAGCAAGTATACTGTCTGTTCCATCACATGCCAGGGCCAGACCCTGGGCGTTAGATGACCTTTGATCTAGACATTTCCACCCCAGCCTAGCTGGTTAACCTATGCAGTTCATTTAATGAACATCTCTCAGGAATTTGTCGATGATCTAAAGATTAAGAACAAGGATGTTCTAATCTTACTGTCACCACCTTTGGAATGTATGGCTTTATATATTGATCTTTCTGTATGATGAGGAAGTAATTTTATTTACCAATGAGGTCTTTGTGCAGGTTATAGAAGATCACCCAGGCAAAGTTAGGTGGAATATTTTTCTCTCACCCAGTAGGTTTAGCTGCTGTTATGATTAGCCCATCAGAATTTTGAGTGCTCTAAGAACAAATTGGATAGAGACTTAACCTCTGGTCTAATAGAACTTTCAACCTCTCTCAAGAATCTCATCTCCTATCTCCCACAAGACTGACCTCTCTTATTGGCTTGGATTGTCTGTTTTCTAGTGTTATTGGATGGTCAATAAAGATAGACCATATTAACAATACTTTTAAAAGCTTTACATAAACATAAGTAGTGGTAAGGTGAGACAACTTCATATACCAAGACCATAAATGTCAACACCACTGTAGATACGTTCTCTTAACTGTTAATGGATTTTTAAAAGCCCCTGGCTCCAGTTGATTTTTGTTATTTGGCTTAGGAAAAAAAATGATGTAAGAATAAAAACTAAGTAGCATATCTTAGATCAAAACCAAGAACCTAATTCTTTTTTTAAATTTGAAAATAATATTTTGTATAATTACAAAGATTTATTTGTAATGTTACTACATATAATTTGTATTTATTTATTTATTTATTTATTTATTTTAAATTTTAAACACCACGAGGTACATTTGTGGACTTACAAGTTTTTGTGCTTGGGTTTCAGTTATACAATGATCGAGTACCCATCCCTCCACCAGTGCCCATTCTCCA
>JAOXYA010082728.1:0-11289 GCA_028565675.1 Sorex palustris
ATCGAACCTGTGTCGGTCATGTTGGCTGCGTGCAAGGCAAACGCCCTACCCGCTGTGCTATCGCTCCAGCCCCAAGGGCTTTAACAGTCTTAACCAAGATAAATGTTATATTTGCTTTCTTATCGTACTTTGACTTTGTACTATACTATTCTTCAGTTATATTTTAGGCTCCTCTGAAAAGCAAATTGTGTCAGAAGATAAAGAGCTTTTTAATCTTGAAAGCAGAGTTGAAATAGAGAAATCTCTAAAAGAGGTAACTTTGTTCTATACTTTTCTTCTCTTTGAAAGAGCCACTAACCCTTAGCTGGCTCTCGGAAGAGGTGGGTGGCTTTATTGCTTTTGCTGGCAGTGTGGGTGTTTGGAAACCAAGATATTATTTCAGTTTAAATTGTCTTAGAAAAGTAATAGTGGAGATATTTTATCCCCATATCGAAACTGTATATTCCCTTCTCATTGCGAGAGAGGCAAGATGGTGAAGAATGTGTAGAAGTGATGAAAATTAGAGGTTGCGAACTACTATTTCTAGAAGTACTGCAAATAAAGATTAGATCATACCTCTAGGTGCTGAATGTCTAATGCGTACTATTCAGAAATTGTTATCAATGATGTTTATTTCAGTGTTACTGACTCGTCTTTAAAACTATTTTCAATTCACTAGATGGAGGATGTTTTGAAAGCATTAGAGATGAAGCTGTGGGAGGTTGAATCGAAGTTGTCCTTCAGCAGCTGCTGCAAGAGCTGAGCTTTGTTCCATCTCAGTGTCCCTGTGGTGAAAAAGTTCTTGTCATTTCATGTCACGGAGAATTAACTTTCAAAGACTGTGTTCCCTGTGGTCTCTTGTACTGAACCAATTAGACTTTGGGGTGACTGCTGTATTTGATAGATATGAAGTGGAAGGGGTTTTATTGTGATAAGAAATGAATTTCACCTTTACTACTTCGGGTGATATTTAGTATTGACTAGTAAGAAAATCTTAGACATTATGGGACTGGAGTGACAGTACAGTGGGTAGGGTGCTTGCTTGACTTGCATACAGCTGATTCAGATTCAGTCCCTGGCACCCTGTATGTGACAGTACAGTGGGTAGGGTTCTTGCTTGATTTGCGTACAGCTGATTCAGATTCAGTCTCTGGCACCCTGTATGTGACAGTACAGTGGGTAGGGTTCTTGCTTGACTTGCGTACAGCTGATTCAGATTCAGTCCCTGGCACCCTGTATGTGACAGTACAGTGGGTAGGGTGCTTCTTGACTTGCATACAGCTGACTCAGATTCAGTCCCTGGCACCCTGTATGTTCCCCTGAGCACTGCCAGGAGTAATTCCTGGATGCAGAGCTAGGAGTAAGGCATGAGCATCACCCGGCGTGGCCCAAAAACTGAAAAGAAAAGAAAATCTTGTTTTCCACCCGCTGTTTAGAATCATCTCCAGAACATTTATGCACAAAGTTCTCGGAAAAAGTGGCCAGTTGAATTCTGTGATAATATTTGAAAACCTGCAACAACAGAAGATTGTGTATATACTGCAGGATTCCCATTTATTCCTGTTTGCTACTCGATCCCAAAACAAGTCTGAGAAGATACGAACCAAAGAGGGTCGTTATCTAGGAGAGCAAAATTCTGGGAGAGTGTTTGGTTTTCTCTATGACTTAAGCATTTGTTATTTTTATAGTTAGGAACAGAATAAAGATGAAAAGTTGCTTTCAGAGTGATTTTTTACAAAAGCAAATTATGATTCTCAACTGAGTGCAAGAAATGCTTATATGGTGACGATCACATGCTGACCGTTGTGTGTGGCCTGCTTGGGAAGGTGAAGATGAACCACAAGTGCCCCCAGACCCTTTGATCTTTTGGGTACAGATGAGGTCCTGTATTACTGGCCTGCTTCCCGGTGAGGAGTTTCCTAGTTACTTATGAAAACACTGAGTTATGTATGACAGTCAGCTGGCCTTGACGGAGCATGAATGTTATTGAATTCTATCTGATGGATTGCAGAGGGCCTTTTATAAGGGCGACTAGAGCGTCCAAGCAAGGAGCGTCTCCTTGGTTCCTGCTGGTAGAGCACAGGCACAAGACACCTGTCTGTCTGCCTCAGAAAGCTGGGTAGCATCCAGCATCTGTCCCACACTCTACCCTGCTTTGATGGTGCCTCGCGTAAATGTTCATGCAGAATAAAGGAAGAATGCTTTAGCTGTAAAAGGAAGATTCTGGTTAAGCAGGAAGCAGAGTACCCCAACTACCATCTTCAGAATTGTTCCAGAGGAGGTAGCAGTTTGACACCCCAACTCCCCCACGATTCCCTGCTTCTACTAGCCTGAGTTTCTAGCAGCTAGGTAAGTCCGTTTCCCAGAAACAGCTCCAGGGCTCCACAGTGCCCTCTAGTGGCACCTCCAGTGAGCACTCCCAGTGTAAAATGGCCTTCCCCAGTGTGGTATTTCCCCTTCTCAGGCCTAGAATGAAGCCAGTCATCGCAGGAGGTGTAGCTGGAAACCAGCTGACCTTGGGCATGTCAGGTTGGAATACTGAACCTTTGTTCCTTCCTCTGGAAATGAGGGTATAGTAATCTGCTTCCCACATCACAGAGAAACTAGTGCGATAGCACTTTAAATATAGTAAAAGCATCACCCAAAATAAATGAAGATCCAGCCTTGTTTAACTAAAAATTGATCTGATTCAGTCTTGCAAGTTACACATGAGTCTGTGACTGTAAAGGTCAGTCACTATTTTTTCTTTTAAAAATAAGACTGATTAATTTTCCCCCAAACATAAATTATGTGAACACTAGAGAGTTTGGAAGATAGATGAATATTACGAAGAAGACAAAAGTCAAATACCATCTCAAAATGAAAATATTATTCACTTTGGGGGGATATAGCATGTAACTGTAAATTTAGAATCAACATTGCTTTTCATAAACTTATGCATCATTAAATTTTTTTAATAGCCTGATTTTTAATGACTTCCTGGGATAAAACACCTATTTTAAAACTTGTTTAAATGTGAACATATGGTATGAATGCACACTTCTTAGTAACAATACCTGAACTTGTCAGAGAAGAGAGAAGACATACCAAGATTTATGTTTTTGGTTGGGGGCCACACCTGGCAGTGATCAGGGTTTACTTCTAGCTCTATGCTCAGGGATCCCTTTGAGCTTTGCTCTGGGACTGGGATGCTGGGGATTGAAGTCAGGTCAGGTGCATTCAAGATCAGCATCTTCCCACTGTACTATCTATATGTCCCCCACGAAAGAGATCTTAAATATGTCACCTCTATTTTCCAATATGCACAGGAGCTGAAATTAAATTTTTCAGAAATTGTGTGAGCTGGTTGTCAAAGCATTGGCTTCAAATTGGCCTTGGGAATATTTTCATCACAGAAATCAAATGTTCAAAACACAAGGCCTCCCCACCACCCCCAGCCCCACCCCTAGAGCTGGTTCTCAAATCTTATAGTACAAGTCTCATATGACTAAAAGAGAGGAGAAAATGACTTCTGTATACAATACCCTAAAAGATCCTACTCTCTTTTTTTTGGGGGGGTCACACCCAGCGATGCTCGGGAGTTACTCCTGGCTCTGCACTCAGGAATTACTCCTTGCGGTGCTCGGGGTTCTGTATGGGATGCTGGGGATTGAACCCAGGCTGGCCACGTGCAAGGCAAACGCCTTACCTGCTGTGCTATCGCTCCAGCCCAAGACCCTGGTCTTAATATCTTTTATTGACTAAAATGAAAAGCTGCATAAGATTAGTGATTGCAGCAATTTCCTTCGTTTCTGGGGAATAATCAAAATACTTTGACAGCAAGTGACTTAAAGTTTATACATCTTCAGTTGACACATAACATTTTTCTTCCTGACTTGGAGAAAAGTTGGGCAGTTGCTTGCCTTTGCAAAAAGCAGAGGAAGTTCTTTTGAACTACTGTCACTGTCTTTCCATTATTCATCGATTTGCTCGAGCTGGCCCAGTAACAGTGAGACTTGTTACTGTGTTTGACATATCAAATACATCATGGGGAGCTTGCTAGGCTTTGCCGTGAGGGCGAGATACTCTCTAGCTTGGGCTCTCCGAGGGGGGCGGAGGAATTGAACTTGGGTTGGCCTTGTCGGCCACGTGCAAGGCAAACAAACGCTCTACCCTCTGTGCTATCGCTCCAGCCCTTTGAACCGCAGAAAATAATTTATTATTTGATCTAACTCAGACATTTTCGAAATTGAGGATTAATTTTATTGACTAGGAACTGAAATTCATCTGGGGGCTGGAGTGATAGTACAGTAGTTAAGGAGCTTGCATTGTACATGGCCAACCTGGGTTTGATCCCCAGCATCCCATATGGTCCTCTGAGCACTGCTAGGAGTGAAGAGCCAAGAATAACCCCTAAGCCACTCCTGGGTGTGGTTCCAAAACAAAAGAAAAAATGAAATCCATCAGGAGGGTGATTTTAGGGGTTTAGGGGCAGATTGCAGTGCTCTGAGATTACTCCTGGTAGTGCTGGGAGATCACTGGTAATGCTAGGAATTGAACCTGAGTCTGTCAAGTGCAAGGTTAGTGCCCGACCCCCTGTACTATCTGATCCTGGAGGGTCTTTTATGATGGAGGAAGCTGATGGCTAGCTGCCCAAGAGGTGTCACCCTGCCCTGCTGGCTTCCCAGCACTATCCCGGTTCCTTCTCTCTAGCCCTCAAAATTTATCCACTGTGAGAATCTTGGTGTGTCTCACACCCGCTCTCTTTAAGGCTCAAGTTCTTGACTACCCTTCAAGGGCCTCTTTGCCACCTACAGGAAGTCCTTTCTGATTTCTGTCAGAAGCAATATGGTGGAGCTCAGAGCAGGGATGACACTTGCTTTGCATGCCGCAGACCAGGATTCAATCCCCACATCCGATATGGTCTCCTAAACACTGCAATGAGTAACTTCTGAATGCAGAGCCAGGAGTAACCCCTGAGCATTGCCAGGTGTGACCCCAAAACTTTTAAAAAAAAGTAATTTGGGGGTTGGGGGCCTGGAATGTAGCTCAGTGGATAGAGTTTACGCATGTGCTGCACATGTGTGAGGTTTGGGGTTTGGACCCAGAATATTGCAGAGTAATTGTCATCTCTCCCTCCTTCGTCATTCCTCAGTCGTTTCTGGATTGTTTCACCTCATTGACTGTGTAGTTTTCTCCTCACCCCACCCTTTTTTTTTTTTCTCCCAGTGGTTCCAGGCATCAAAGCCAAGTCTCAGGCATGTACTTTACCATGAAGCCACATCCCGGTCCTGTTTTGTGGCTTTATGGCAATCTTCTTGCCTACAAAACTAGCCTGTTTTCTCTCAGGTCTAACATATCCCAGGAGTTTGTATGCTGAACAAGGTTGTATGAACACTTGAAAGCGATGAGACCAACCTCTTGTCCCCCATGTCCATCTGCTTTGCACAATTATGGGAGTAAGTGGAAGGGAAAAAAAATCCCAGCTGAGAAACAAAATTTGTTTTTCTTCTTGGATCACACCCAGTGATGCTCAGGGGTTACTTCTGGCTCTGTACTCAGGAATTACACCTGACAGTGCTTGGGGAACCATATGGGATGCCGAGGATTGAACTTGGGTCAGTCGTGTGCAAGGCAAACGCTGTACTATCACTCCGACCTGAAATAAAAAATTTTCTTCTAGGACTGGAGTGACAGTACAGCGGGTGGAGCGTTTGTATGTGGCCGACATAAGTTTGATTCCCAGCATCCCATATGGTCCCCCGAGCACCGCCAGGAATGATTCCTGAGTGCAGAGCCAGGAGTAACCCCTGAGCATTGTCAGGTGTGACCCAAAAAGCAACAAAACAACCCCCCCATTTTTTTTCTTCCAATGCGTTCTAAAGCACTTTTCATATCTCATAGTTGACATAAAAGCTGAAAAAGAAGGCAAGCTCCTTCTCCCCAGTGCTAGGGTGGTGTTGAGTTAGACTGTAGGGTTCACTGTGTAAACAGGAATTGAAGGGAAAATTACCAAATTGAGCTCATTTCCATGTATAATTACCCACCTGTGATCATTCTTCCTCCTCCCACCTCCAGTTAAAAATACTTTGTATCAGAATTTATTTTTTTCCCCCAGCTAAATTCAATGAGTTCTTGGAATTGGTGTGTAAAACATTAAAAAAATAACCCCCACCTCCCCCCACAAAAGGAGATCAGGGCTGAATTTCAGTGGAGTTACGTACCTGGTGCCTGTGAATGAGGGGAGAACTGGAAGACACATCAGAAATCCCCATCCAGGCCCCCGAGACCCCCTGCTGCTTCCATCCAGACAAGTGGGCCAAGAACTTGGAGACCCACAAGCCACCTTGAGACCACCTGGAACGGGGGCTTCCTTTGATGAAAGCCCTTTCAGGGGCCAGGAAGTGGGCTTTGCCTTCCCATGCCTCCCCATCCACTGGTGCTTTGGGGCTTATGCCTTCCTCTGTGCTCAGGGCTCACTCCTGGCCCAATGTGGTTCTGGGGATCGAACCCAGGTTGGCTGCATGCTAGGCAAGCAGCTTACCCCAGGTCCTAGCTCTCTGGCCCCCACTTTGAATTTGAATCACCATAAAACGTGGTTCCTTTTTTTTGTTTGTTTATTTATTATTTTCGGGTCACACCTGGCGATGCTCAGGGGTTACTCCTGGCTCTGCACTCAGGAATCACTCCTGGCGGAGCTCGGGGGACCATGTGGGATGCCGGGGATCAAACCTGGGTTGGCTGTGTGCAAGGCAAACGCCCTACCTGCTAAACTATCACTCCAGTCCCAAAAAGTGGTTCCTTGGGCTAGAAGAAGGCTCAGTGGACTGGAACATAGGTTTTGCGTGCAGGAGGTTGGGTTCCAT
The DNA here is from genome assembly GCA_028565675.1 of Sorex palustris. NCBI lineage: Eukaryota > Metazoa > Chordata > Mammalia > Eulipotyphla > Soricidae > Sorex > Sorex palustris. Next base: position 6,825 of record JAOXYA010082728.1, read on the forward strand.
TCCCAAGACCACTTGAGACCAGGAGCACTAAGCCAGGAGTAGTGTTCCACCTCTCAGCACTGCTGGGGATGGCCTCCAAATCAAAAAAGAGTGATTCTGGGACCCGAGTGACAGTACAGCGGGTAGGGTGTTGGCCTTGTATGTGGTCAACCTAGGTTCGATCTCCAGCACCCCGTATGTTCCCCTGAGCCGAGCCAGGAGCAAGCCTTGAGCTCAGAGCCAGGAGTCAGTCCTCAGCACTGCTGGGTGTGGCACTCAAACAAGCAAACAAAAAGGGTGTTTCCTTAGTGTAAGAACGAGCCATACCCTCTGGGGATACTGTTTTTTTGAAGGGTGGGGAAGATTCAGCTGGAGTAGCCCTGTTTTTCCCCCAAAGCAACTTTCCCTGGACCTTGAAGCCACTCAAAGGTCTTAGTTTTTCAATTTTTGTTTTTTGGGAGGTGGGTGGCGAGGTTGATACTTTGGGCCATACCCGGCAGTGCTTGGGGTTTACTCATGGCTCTGTGATCAGGGATCACTCCTAGCAGGTTTCGGGGACCATATGGGGTGCCAGGGATAGAACTCTGGTCGATAGCGTGAAAAGCAAGTGGGGAGCTCCTTAGGTCCTCTTTGGACCTGCTTGCAGTCAGAACCTGAATTCAGGGGGACTGGTAGATGGTCCCCATATATGCTCACATTGGCTTCGAAGGCACCGGGGTCAGACCCCCACCGCCACTCCCACCTCTGGACGTTTATCTATTTGTCCACGAATGTGGATCATTTAGTAGCAAGTCATTTTCTCAGGGCTCCCGCTGAACCCTCTGCAAATGTAGATTATTAGCACGATGACTCCCCAGTTCCGTTGGAGGATTTCCTGCCTCTGACCACCAGGGGGCACCACGCACCACACAAACATCGACCACGTCCAGCCCGGGCGGAGCAGCAACAGGAAACTGGAGTTTGGTCCTGGCTCCTCTCATCATCACCCCTCGATTCAGATAATGCCCTGCAGTGCCGCCCTCATCTGCCAGCAGCCTGGGTGATTCCTGCAACTCTACCCCCCTGCGCTCCCTCGAGCATTTCCCCAACGAGTTTTAACCCCAGCACCGGGAAGGGGGTTAATGGTATTTTCCCTCCAGTCCTTCTGGACTTGGCCATGAGTCAGGTTCACTCCAGGTCCCCTCCCCAGGTTTTCTGAGCCCTGAATGCTGTGATTTCAGCCCTGCCTTGGGGAGTGCCAGGTCAGGGTTGTCAGCCCTGCCTGAATAAGCATCTTTCTGCTCTCCTGCTTAATAAATCTGGTTCATGATGCTCCCCGGAGCCCTCACCTCTCCGAATGCTGCTTTCTCTCCTGGAAAAACCGTCTCTGTGGGACAAGGCGTCCAAAATCCAGAAAGATGAAAACGTGGTTTTTTTTTTGATTGATTGTTTGGGTTTTGGGGCCACATCCAGCTATGCTCAGAGCTTTAACTCTGGCTCTGCATTCAGGGATCATCCCTGGAGGTGTTTGGGGGACCATATGGGGTGCCTGGTGTCATGCAAGGCAAATGCCCTGCCCAGTGTGCTATTGCTCTGGCTCCCAAGATTAAAGCTTTTTGTCAAATCTGAAAGTCGGATCAGACTATTCCCTTATTCAATGACTTTTATTATTTTTTTTGCCCACTAGAATGCAGCAGACACAGGGACAGCCCTGAGGGGTGGATGCTGGTGACTGTGTGTCTGTGTATTGCTAAATTCACACCTATATCTCCCAGTTCCTTGCCTCAGTTTGCTCCTTTGTGAAAGGAGCAGGGGGTAAGGGGACTGAGAAGCAATGTAGTTGTGTGTGTGTGTGTGTGTGTGTGTGTGTGTGTGTGGAGTTGGGGGCTACCTCCAGCAGTGCTCAGGACTTCCTCCTCACTCTTAGCTCAGGAGATCATTCGTGTTGCTGGTAGCATGCAAGACAAGTGCCTTACCTACCCCTACTATATCTGGGGCCCTGGAGTTGGCTGTTCTAATTAAATCTGGATTTGCAATGGAAAACTTAGTGACTGGGGGCTGGTGAGATAGAACAGCAGACAGGATGCGCCTCAAATGTGACTGACCTGAGCTTGATCCCTGACACTCCATATGGTCTCCTGAGCCCACCGTCCCCCTGCCCCCCGGAGTAATCCTGAGTTCAGAGCCAGGAGTAAGCCCGAGTACCTCTGGGCGTGGCCCCAAACCAAAAAAGTCAATCCATCATGAAGAGAGGAGGAGAGGAGGACCCTCCTCACCCTTCACCCCCACAACAATATTCTGCTCTTCAGAGAAGTGAGTCTACAAGTGGGCAGGTATGGGGGGAGGGGGAGCCACGCCCTCTAGTGGAGGCTTGCTGCTTCATCAACCATTGCAGGGGGGCTGGCAGGGCTGTCTATGGAAGATGTTCTTGAATTAGCACCTGGAATTCTGAACCGCCTAGAATCGGATGAATCCCCAGGGCAGGAGGACACTCAGTTTAGCCGCACCCCTTGTTACTTGCATCTCATCATGGATACTTACAGAGGTGGGAGAGAGAGCCTTGGGCGCTAAGCACATACGCTTTTCAACAGGAGACCCGGGTTTGATCCCTGGCATGGTAAGAGCCAGCCCGGAGCACGCCCCTCAAGCCATCCACAAGAATATTTCTCCGTAAAATCCTTTTGCGATTTCTTTCGTTTTGACTTGGATTTTCTCCTGCGGTCATCCTGACACTTCTTTCCTCCTCTCTTCCCCTCTCCCTGTGTCCAGCAAAGCCATCATCCACTAGAACTTCAATTAGGCAGGTTTGGATGTCAGGCGCTGAGCAGGGCAAGCCAAATCCCACGATGCCCGGAGCACCAGGCCGTTTCCACGGCAACAAGGCTGGAGTCTCTCCACTCTGGAGGGAACCTCGGATAATCCAGCTCTGACGTGGCTGGCTGGGGAGAAAGAACCCGTGAGTGAGGCGGCTTCCATCTTCTGCCCCCTCTCCCCATTGATGACCTTTTTCTGCAGGGTTGAGTTTTCACAGTCTCTTTTCTTGTGGAAAAAAAATCTTGGGTAGAGATGAAGCGGACAAGTGTCTTTCTGGTGGTACCTGGGTTCCTGCATGTGAAGAAGTTGCTGTGCTCCCGGAGGAGAAAGGAAGCATTTGGGTCACCTAAGAGGGGATGGTTTAACACATGCAGTGGTGCGCTCTGCAAGCCTGGCAGCTCCCAGTTGCAAGAACTGAGTTGCAAGTACGGTAAAAGCCACTAGCTGGAGTGTCTAAGCTAGACCCGGGAGCGGGAGAGCACTGGCTTTGAGTCCCAAAGGAACTTGGGTCTCCAGCCTGCAAAGCCTGCGCCCCTGCCATGCAGAGCACCTCGCTGAGCTGAGCATCTCATTCTGTGCCGATTTCCAGTTCACTCAGATCTGAGCACCGTCAGTTACCCTGCTGGTGAAGGCGTAGAGTGGCTGATTTTTGCTCTCTTCTTTTTCGCTTGTTTGTTTTGGGGAGGTCCCACCTGGCAGGGCTCAGGGGGATACTCCTGACTCAGTGCTCAAAGAACCATGTGGTACAGGGGATCAAACCCAGGGCTTCTTGTGTGCAGAGCATGTGCTCAGACCATTGTGCTCTCCCTCTGACTCTTCTTCCTTTTTTCCCCCCTTTTATTTATTTATTTTTGAGTGGGGAGACCACATCTGTTGGTGCTCAGAGTTTATTCCTGGCTCTGCACTCAGGGATCACTCGTGGTGGTGATGGGGGACCACTAAGGGATGCTGGAAAGTGGACCCCAGTTGGTCACATGCAAGGCAAGTGCCCGATCCTGTACTGTACTATTTCTCTGCTCCTCTTTCTTCTTTAGAATTCTACTCTGGGTGACTGGAGAGATAGCATGGGGGGGAGGGATAGTCGTTAAAGTGCTCACTTTGCATTTGATCCATCCCAGTGTGAGCCTGGGCACCAGATGGGCCCCTGAGCACTGCCAGTGGCCCCCAATCCTGTGTTCCCATAACAACTGCTACTCGAAACCTTCTAGGAAGGTGGGTTTGCATTTTAAGTGCTCATAAAGATTAGGTGCAGGAGATCTGTGAAAGGGCACCAGCATCTGTAGAGATAAGAGTTGACTTTGGGGATGGTCCTGGAGAGTATCATGCTAAGTGAAATGAGTCAGAAAGAGAGGGACAGACATAGAATGACCACACTCATTTGTGGAATATAAAATAGCATAATATGAGACTGACACCCAAGGACACTAGAGACAGGGCCAGAAATATTGCGGCATAGTAAGAAGCCTGTCTCATGAGTTGGGGGAGAAGGAAGCTGGAACAGAGAAGGGATCACTAAGTCAATTATGGCTGGAGGAATCATTTGGGATGGGAAATGTGGGCTGAAAGTAGATAAAGGACCAAATGTGATGGCCTCTCAGTATCTGTATTGAAAACCATAATGCCCAAAAGTAGAGAAAGAATAGTGGGGAAATTGTCTGCCATAGAGGCAGGGGGAGAGTTGGAATGGGGGGGG